>VDFB02087003.1:105612-125341 GCA_007258455.2 Sequoia sempervirens | reverse complement strand
CTTGATTATTTGATGTTGTTTGTATTTACGTTAAGGAAAGGTGAACGTGGTATTATTTAACAAATTTTGAACTAATGTGTGTATGATTTATCCTAACCTTACGACTTACAGGAGTAAGTCAAATCTTAGGGGAGTGATGAATGCTTCCATGATTCAATTCCTATTAGTATTGGACTGTGATGATGGTTGGTCCGTTATATTGTTGTATTAGTCTTATTTGTTGACTTTCCGCTTTTCTTGTGGTCAGGTATTGATTGGTGGTTAGTCTATTTGATTTAAATTTGGTCGAGTAATGTTTCTAATTAATTACCGTATTAAAATAGAATTATTATGTTAAAAGGTATTATGATAAGTAAAAATAAATGCCATTTTTGGTTAATTGATTTATTAAATAATTTATCAAGTAAAAGTATTTTGATAATACATATAAATATATTTATTAGTAATTTTGGTGTGTAATGTAATATTAAAAAAAATTAAAATAAAATAAAATAAAATTGAATTATAATGGAGTGTTTTAATAAATAAATAGTAAAAGAAATATAAAGATGGAAATATTTTCATGCAAGAGCATGCACAACTCTGAACTCATTGTCAAAAAGAAACTGATTGTTTTATTGGAGATTTTTTAATGTAAATAAATTAAAAGGTTGGGAAATATTATAATCTAAAATAAAATATTAAATGGAATGAGATAATGGCTAAACTATACAAGCAATTAAAAAGATAGAAAAATAATTGTTTGGTGCACGTGCATGACTTCAAACTGCTTGTTGGTTGGAAACTTGTTGTGTTTGTGGGATTTTTTTTCTAATTTTTGTGTTCGAAAATCTTACAGCTTCTTTTTGGTAAAATAATAATTATCAATCTTTTGGAGAGATGGGGGAATTATCATGGATTTAGTTTTCAAATAGAGAACTTGGTCTGCAAGAATAATCCGTTGTGTAACTATTTTCGATTGATTATGTTTTAGAAATTGAATTGGGGGAAAATTATTGAAGATTAGATTAAAGTTTTGAAGAAAGGGATTGCTATGGACATAGAAATCGATCTCCACACCAGTTTTTATTTTAGTAGCATTGGAATCCAAGTCAACTTTGTCTCTATCCTTGTTTTCGTTTATCTGATGAAACAAAAGTAATTTGTTTTCTCTATGTTGATATAAATGAATGATTGTCCAACTTTTTGTATGATGTTTCAATGTAAAATCTGGATGTCATGCTAGAATTTGATACACCTAGATTATTTACCTTTTTGCGTTGCTTGAAAGTTTCTTTATGTTTTGGATTTGATACAAAGGCTACCATGTTTGTCTACATGCATCTAAAGCAGGAATAATCCTTACAGCTCGAACCCATTAGTATGCAAATATTATTGCAGCCAATGTATTACCTTTCAAGATAGTCACTGGTTTCTTTTCTCGTAATTCGATTTCCTTTAAGCAATTTTTTATGATAGGACTCAACTTGCATTTTATTGCTAATTTGACTTGCTCTTCTATGATTATTCAATGGCTTTTGTGCATGCTGGTCGTTTCATCTTTGGTTTTGACCCAGTATTGATTGTGAATATAATTCGATTTTTATGCATTAGAATGGTTTTCGATAGCATTCAACTATCAACCAGCATGTCTGCTTGGCATTCTTTTGTGCCAAATGATAATGCTCTAGTAAATTTGACATTTAGTAAATTGTGTATATATCCATGTAGTCATGCTAGAAATTGATGGCCTCCATGAATTTGGTAGTCGTTTGCACATGTTCTATTATGGCATTCGGTTTTAGGTGGTCCTCTCCCCTACATTTGGGTTCTAAACTTGCTTATTTCTAATCAATCGATGGTCATACTTACTGCCTCTCCTCTATTATGGTCGCTGCTTAGGGAACAAGCTTGAGATTACTGTATGCTTTAATTTCCCTTGCAATTGCTTTCTTGTCTACCTAACAGTGAATTCCTTCCCTTGCATATCGCTACCTTCATGTATGAAATCGACCTCTCCCTTTAATTGGACCTCTATTTGGTGAAAAATCTGTGATCATGCACTTGATAGGGAGGTTCGCCACTTTGGCTTAGTGCTTGGGTATCAAGTATTTTGATTTAATTGTTTGCATATCCCTTTGTTTTGATTTGGTTGTGGCTATGAATGTGTTAAATTCTGCCCCTAGTGCAATTTATATGGTTAGATTTATACTTAATAATATTTGTTGCCTTATGGAGTGAAATCTAAAGCATGCAAATATCTTTGGAGCACTTAGTATTAAATACCATTCTCCAAGCATTAGTCTTTAGCTTGATTTCCAAGAATATCAATAGAAATGTTATTTGATAGTTTGCTTTATTAATATTTGAGGGATCTTCCTATGCCTGACCTTTGAGTTCGATCCTTTCTAAAGGATCGGGATTCGATTTATATATATATCTATTTGTGTGTGTGTGTGTGTATTCATAAGAGTTCACCCTTGTAAATCTAATTTACAAATATATAATAGCACATTGAAACTATATATATATATATATATATATATATAAGCAAGTTTATATAAATATATACGTGTGTGTGTGTATAGAAATATTTATATAAATATGTATATACATATGTATATATATAATACATATACATATATGTTTATATATATATATATATTTATTAAAGTTGTTCAAAAAAATAATTTTGTCTTAAGAATAATTGCTTTGTAGAAGAGTGGATTGGAAATTAAGTAGGAAAAGATTATTTGATTCATATAATTGGAAGCTTTTATAAATGAGAAAATTAAATTACTTTTCCTTGTTAAATGAGCAATGATTTATCTTACATTACTTAATTTATGTAAAGCTAATCTATCATGTATTTTGTAATTACATTATTGGAATTGTTAGTGTATATGATGTATTATGTTTGGTTATTGGAAATTGGGTATCATGGTGTGAATGGCCTATTAAGTGAAGTTAGTAACTAAGTAATGAGCTAGAAAAAGTGCAATTAATGTCTCCTCTGGATGCATTGTTTAGTTAATTTTATTATCGGTTGTTTGTGTTTGAATGTGACATTGAGTTGTTTTGGTGTTAGGTTTTGAGAGGGAGTCATTTATGCAAAATGGTTTTGGTAGTCTTCCACAGGCTTGGGGAAAAGTATCTTGTATGTGGATTTTATGATTGTTTCATTTTTAAAGTATATTGTATGTGGATTTTGTGATTGTCCATCTTGGAAGGAATTGGTTATGTGTTGAGATGTGTTCAAGAGGGTCTTTAGCCTTACATTGTCTACATGTTATTATGGTTGTGATTTGTGAGCAAGGTGGTCCATGCCTTGATTTGGATATGTGTTCCTTGTAGTTTCGTTTAGTGTGCAAGGTGGCTTTACCCTGTTTGAAGTATGGGGTCTTCAAGTTGCAAGTAAGGGGAGTGGCTCTTAATGGGTGTTGGAACCCAAAGTGGTGTCCAAGCTAACTCATTGAGAGTTTCTTTAACCCAGTGATAACCTAAAATGAATTAGGGGGTTGGGTAGTCTCACATTAATCAAGATAATGGTATGCCTCACTCATGACTTAAGTGCTCGTTTAGGCTTGAGATGAGATGGGAAGGCCTAGAATGGCAAGATCAACTTTCTTGTCATCTTGAAAGGTATGTTGATTCTACATGAGTTTGTATGGGGGCTAAGAATCAGTAGAGGATGCTAGGGTAACCCAGGATAGGGGATGGGATCCTAGGAAGATCCGTTAGGGTAACCCATAGCAAGCTATGTGATGACACTCCTCCCTATTGCATTCTAGCATTCCCTAGTCTTGTGTTCCCCTTTGTTGGTTGCGTGCCTCTGGAAGTGGTGTTCTTGTTATGTCATGTCATGTTGTACTTTGTTATGTTGGAGCCATGTTTAGTACTTTTGGGTTAGCCTTCTGTCTTCTTGATTGTTTGTTGTGGGGCCTTATTGTTATCTCCTAACATGGGGGATGGACCTTAGGGTTCCACATGGTTGGGTGGATTGTGCTTTTTTCTCCATTGGGTTCCTAGATGTTGTTCGTGAGCATGGTGGATGTATCTTATGTAGCAGACTTTGGATCTTGTATCAGTTTGAGAGACAATTGCTTATGTTATGTATTGTATTTGTATATCATTTGTATCTTGTAATGTAACCTTGAAGTATTATTTCCTTTGTATTAAGGGAAGTTGTGACGTAAGCTTATAACAATGTAATGATGTACTCTCATGTTTTGGGAGATTGTATATGTACTCATTAGCTCTTATTATATGATCCTTGATGATGTATCTGATGTTATAATATGGATATGTATGTGTTTATTCATTTAATGCATTGGATTTGAAATGAACTCTTGTAGTTAGTTAATCCATGATGTATGTTTAGATCTTGTTAACTAGGTTTGTCCGTAATGCAGTCATGGAACCTTAGAGGACATAGCTTAGCTTATGTGTTATGCTTAGATATGATTTACATTTCTTGTTATTGTACTTTAAAACCAAATTTTTGTGTCATTATTGTAGTTTGTTTTGCGTTGTCCTATGGGGTTCTTTGGTGAAGCGTTACACTTTCACTCTCATTACCTTTTTAATTTCATTTTATTTTTATTTCATAATTGTTCATTTTTTCTCTTATTTGTTGTCTCTTACTTTATGTTTATTATATTATTTTTATATCTATTTATCTCATTCGTTGTCTATTAATATTACTTCTCTTACTTTTTTCAATCTTGAGCATGGATAAGGCTTATCTCTAAGCAGGTCATAGGATTTTCCATCGGTGATCACCTAGGATGGATAGGAATAGCCTACATGTCAAAGGATTACCACATCGACCTATACCCTTATAGGGTCCTGCTCCATCTGTCGCCATAAAAGTTAATGCTTGCTCCAAGCTTAGCACTATAATTGGAAGAGAGATTCCTAATTAGGACTAAGGAGATCACAATCAACTGATTTGCGAGCCTATACATAGTCATATAGGTTTGAGGTTAATATTCATAACACATAAAAATAATCACTTAGTACCAACACAAGGTGAGCTCAACTCAACATGTAACCATTGCCAAGTAGTCCAATTCACTTCCTTCCTTTAGCTTACTATTCAGACACACATTATGTATTGAAGACAAGTTATCAGATTTTCTTAACTGTTTCATAACCATTTGATACCCCCGTTATGGCCTCATTTGAAAGCTACTAGAGAGAGAAGGTTAAGCTAATTGGGAGCAATTGAAAAATCTAAGCGTTAATCCCCCCAAGACCCTCCCCCTATGGACTTGATGTCGTAGAGTCATCATTCACCTAAGGATTTCCTATGTTCTTGCTTCCAAACAAATCAAAGTCAAACATAGTTCTCCTCATAATGTCTCTCAAGGACCTACATATAGGTTCCCATAATCATGGATTTCATTAACTATCATATCTTAATCCAACAAGGTTCCTTTAAGTGATTCCCATAGTTAGTAGTCCTTAATGAAAAGTGGGAAATTTAACAACTTTCCTCATTAGCCAGGTTAAATTAAGATCTCTAATTAGACATCACCGCCTTTATTATTCATGTTCTGATAAAAGCATCCTAGAATCTCTTATAACTACATATCAAGGATATCATTCAACAATTGGTACTTTGATGATAGCTTATACTACAATATTTTATTTATTTTGGATTGGAATGTGATAACCAGCAACATGATTTAGTAATCTTATATATCACAAGTGTTGGTTCTTGATATCTTGAACCTCTACATTATACTAATAAGAAACCTCTTAAACATTCATATATGAGGATGACGCGGTAGAATAAATATCTCAATTAGGATACATAATTTATTATTAGTAAAAGTTGTAATACTCAAGATCTTTTCACAATGCGACAATTGTGTGAAGCCCCAATATGGCTACAAATGATATTCGACTAATATGATCAAGCATCATGATCTTATTAATTTATGACATCAATCTCCACTAGAATGTGTCAACCTTGATAAGGCCATACAAACATTATGTAAAATTTGAAAGATAAAACATAATAGCTATACACTTTCTCTAAGAAAATTCAATATGCAACTCGACTCTAGATGGTTGACAACAACACATCGATTGGATCGACATCCAATATATTAATCTCTTAATATCCCTTATTATCTCGTGAAATCCATTACTTTTAAAATAGTCTTAGCTAATGAAATATGAAATGTTCACCCTAGCCATATAATATCCTTTTGAACGTTGAAAGACATATGTCCATCATTACAAACTTGGGATAATCATAATCAATGTTTGATTCATACTCAAGATAATTGGAAATATTATGCTCATTATATCTTCATATAAGGATATGCATTCCTTAATATTAGTAGTAATAATATTCTTAACTTTTAATTTTGTTTATCTTATGGTATAACCCATTATCCTTGTAATAGCTTAGTTATTAGCTAGATAATATTTGACTTGACATTTGTAACTAATTTCTTCTTATAATTGTATATATCCACATACTAGGATACCAACTTCCTATAATAATATGTCTTTTGATATAGGCACCAAATATAGGGAACTCATGTTTAAAGCTCATCCACTAACCTTATACTGAGACTTATCAAACAACTTGATATAAGATACCATTCTTATAGTTTTTAAAGCTATTGGCGTCAAGATAAATACATCATGTAAACTATAGTGCATTATCCAACTATTAAAAGGCATACAACAATAATTATGGCATGTTTAAGCCTAATCAAAATCTAAGTCATGCTCATGATAGTGGAAATAATATGTTTTTTGGATCATCATATGAAGATACACCCAACAAATTTGGTAATGTTAATAGTCACAAAGACCATACAGGTCCTCCAAAATTAGAGGTTAACATACTTCCCATAAGACAAGGTCGTCCTATGTCAAACTAATCATTATACTCTGAATTATACACTAAGAGGTTTATAAATTCTAAAGTATGATAATCTATGCGTTTTGTTTCATTATACTAGCATTCTTATTAACACATTGAATAATCATGCACTAAAAATATATATGTATACGCCTTCTTGAATAAGATGACATCAAATCACACAACTTGAACTAAGTAATTCAAATACTACATATTTTAGCTTAACATAAAATTCTTAGAGATCCTTTATACCAAAAATATATATGCTTAGACAAAGAACCTAAGCTATTGACAAAATGTCATAAAGATATGTAGAACATGCACATGAGATGTGAGAAAATATCTATTATTTAAAATAATCAAACCCAAATCAATTAAACAATGTCGTAGGGAAGCAAAGGTGAAGGAGGTTACTCAACTATAGAGATGATATTGGAAATTTTTTGATGCAATGAAATCTACTCAACTAGCTCCACCCTGGCCTCCTTTCATAGCCATCTCCATCACCAACCTTGCCATAACCTTTCCATGGCACAATTATTTGTATTAGTGTTACTACTACCTCATCTCTTCTCATACATTGATAAATTTCCAAAACTTGTTCATGATCTCTTATGGCAAAACAAGCATAAAATATATGATCAAAAAGTTTCTAAAGCCTTTTCAAAAGCTATGGGTTCTAGATTTACACCCATAGAGTACATTTGTTCAGAAGTTTCTAAAGCCTTTTCAGCAACTCAAATTCTATGTAAATCTTGTGATCAAGGTATTCTCTAAGAACACTCTGCTTTTGGTGGATTTTTCTCCACTTTTGTACCCTCTCCCTACTCCCATGCAATTCTTCTTGACTGCAAATCCTACTCTTTATTGGTAGTACCCTATCCTTCAAACACCCTTATTCCACTCGCCACTCTAGTAATGAGATGTAACACTTATGTAAGTCACACCAACACCACGTCCAATATTCTCCTACCTTCCAATTGCATAATCACTCCACTCCAATCCCACGTGAATATTTCCTTTGATGATAACATCTATCTATTATGCTTTGTTGGGTGTCTATATTCTTGTTTGAAAGCTCTCATTTTCACTTAGGCGAGGAGAACAATGGTAATGTTTGTGGACTTTTGGCTTATTGGAGTTAATATTTTCATGCTTCAACTCATATCACCTAATTTGATCATCTTCCATGTAATTTTATTCTCCTTTCCTACAAATTTATTCTCTCACATTTTCTCTCCATACAACATCTGTTGTTGATGTCCTAAGAGGGAAAAATAATATGTAACACCCCTCCATTTTGGCTCTTTGATCGGCAGTGTTCTTCCTTGTTATGATTGTGTCTGATTATGCTTTGACTTTGGAACTTGGTTACTTTTGATTGCAATTGTTAAACGATGTGAATGTTATATTTTGATGTGATGTTATTTTATTCCGATATTATCATTATGGCATGTTTTGGATTAACTTAGAAGATATTTGATTTAACAATGTTTTATGCTGTTGATCATATCATTGATGTTAGAATCGTCAGTTAGTAATTGTGTATTGGTGAAGGGGATGGGATTGTATCACTCGCTTGCGAGTGCCCTACGATTCTGATATTTCCTCTTCACGGTGTGTTTGATCATATTATATATATATGCATGTTCGATGTACTCTTTGTTCGCAGGTTGACAGGTACATGACATCGACTCCACCTGGTTCACAAGTCTGAGCGTGTCCGTTGACCAACAATAATCGATTGGGAGATAGTAGCTAGGTTTTTCGTGCCAAGTCGTCACCCTAGTCATAGTGTGTTGTCGGGTTAGTTGTTTTAATTTGGTCTATTTCACCTTGAGTATTTATTTAATTTCAAATTATAAAGGTGATTAAATGGCAGGTGTAGTTAAAATGATGCTTAAATGTATTTAGTTGTAATGTTGAAATGTTATTTATTTTATTGTTTAATTGGATTTAATTAATAAAATTAGATTTAGTTTATTGATTAATTAAGTTGTTGGGGTTAAATTAATTAAAATAGTTGTTTTGGCATTATTGGATATTAAGATTTAATTAAAATTAAAGTAGAAATCATGTTTGGATAGTCAGAGTTAAATTAAAATAAATAAATAAATAAATGAAAATGTGTTTTAATTTCACTTTTTGAAATTATAGATTAAAGTAAATTCTTTGCAAAATTTGTATTCTTTTGTTTAAAAGAATTTTGAAAATGCATGAGATTGGAATTAGAAAGTAAAATTGTTTTTTTTAAAAAAATGGAAATATCTCAAAATTGTTCAATAAATTTTTAGTTGGTGGGGATATTTTAGGGGTTTGACCAATTTGGGGAAAAAAAACTCTATTTTAGTAAATAGAATTTCATTTAAATTTAAATTTTGCAATTTGGGGAAGGAGTTTTTTGGTTGTGGCTTTGCTTGGATTTGGAAAGGAGATTGAAATTCTTGCTTGAGCTGGATTCAAAAGAGGAATTGAAAACACCATTGTTAAAGTCTTCAAGTTTTGGAGCAAAACCAGGTTCCTCTTTGATCTTATTTTGTTTTCTTTCATTTTGAAATGAGTTTCAATCTATGTTATGCTGTGGAAAAATCTTTGAACTGTTGTTTGGAATTTCAATTAAAACCCATGTGAAATGGATTCAAAACTTGCAAATTTCTGTTGGATTTAGGAGAGAAAATCAAAACAAGAATCTTACAATAGAAAATTTGAAGGAGATCAATAAGAAATTTTCTTTTCAAACTGAAAACTTAACCCAGAAATTTGTGTTGGCAAATTTATTTCTATTGCAAATTTGTGTTGTGCATTTGCAAAGTTTGGGTTGAGAAAAGGGTTTTAGAAATATATATTTACATATATTTTTGCATATAAACTTATATGCTATTTGGTGGAAAGTTCTTCATTAAAAAAAAAAATTGTTTTTATTCAAAATTACTTCTTGTATTTTCATCTGAGTTCTTTATTTTTCCCTGAGCCAGGGGAGACTGGTTTTGTTTTAATATTGGAAAATATTAATTTTTTTAATGATTTTGTGGGGTGTGGGGGAGAGGCGCTGCCCCCCAGCCGCCCATAGGGGTGACTATGTAGGCAGCATCACTGACTTCCCAGCAGTCCCTGTGGGAGGCTGCGTACCTTTCCTTGGGGGTTGCGGCCAAAGCTTTTAAGTTTTTTTTTTTAATTTTTAATTTTAATTTAATTTATTTTTTATGTATTTTATTTTATATCATATTTTATATAATATATATAATATTTAATATTATATATATTATATAAAATATAATATATTTAATATATTAATTTAAATGACTATGTTGTTATTATTGAATATATATTTTATTATATATGTTAAATAATAAGGTTTTTAATTTTAATTAATTGGATTATAAAATTAATATATATTCCGTTTTAGTTGTATATTTAAATGAGGTTTAAATTTTTTTTAAGAGGAATTTAAAAAAAAAATGATTATCGCATTATTATAGTGGAAATGGAATTGTCATTATAATAAATAATTTTATTTAAAAAGACTATTTTAATCATTATCTATGATCGAGCAAGTGGTATTAAATTATTAGTTAAGTTCCTTAACATCGTCAACGTGATTTGATTTACTATTGAGTTTGTGCAAATAATGTTAATTATTTACTTGATTTCTTGCACTATGTCATTGTTTGACTTGGGTTTAGGAAACCCTAACATTAGTTTATTGAGTTGCCAAAATTACTTTTAAAATGATGTTTTCATTCTTGCTCGATGTTGGGCAATTGAGTCATTTGTTATGTAAGTCTTCCAGACGAGGCTTTTCAATTATTGGTGTGAGTTGTCGTAAAATGTTGCCAACCTTTGGTTTGTTTTGGGAATTGTGTATAGATGTATCTTGTTGTCTTAATCAGTTTTCACGAACAGGGATGGTTTGTGCCTCCTTGGGATTAAGAGAGGGTTATGTGGTTTATGCCTCCTTTGGAAGGAGTGGGTTTTGTATTTTGTCTTCCTCCAGTGTTGGAGAGGGTTTTGACCTTGTTGCCTCCAGTATTTGGAGAGAGTTTTGACTTTTGTTGTCTCCAGTGTTTGGAGTGAGTTTTATTTATGTGTTCCTCCTAGAGATGGAGTGGTTTTATCATATTGGTATGCACTTGGGATTCTCTTGGTGACTGGTTTTGTTTGGTATGTTGTCAAGTAGAAGAGTGGCTTCTGTTAGGGGCCAGAGCCCAAAGAGGTAAACTGGGAAACCTTCAGAGGTGGTTTAATCAAGTGAAAACTAAATCAATGTACTTAGATGTTAGGTAGTATTTCACACTAATTAAGATAATTGAGCCTCACTCATGGATGCAAGGGCTTGTATAGACTTGGGATGAGACAGGAAGGCCTGGAATGGCAAGGTCATCTATCTTGTACTTACGAAAGGTATTTGATTCTGCATGAGTGATCATGGGTGCCGGGATTTGGTAGAGGCCACCAGGACAACCCATAGTGGGGGCCGGAGCCTAGGAAGATTCCCAGAGGATATCCCATGACGAGTTGTGTGATGACACTCTTTCTACGACAACAATTGGTATTTGGGTTTATGTTTATGGTCTTCTTAGCATACTCGATCTATTTTAATTTTGGAAGCAATGTGACTTATGTCAGTGATGTTAGAGTTGTACTTGTGTTGTTCGTATGGTGGTATGGTTCATGTGATTGGTTGTGTCAAGGTTAGTTATCCTATGTCTAGTGGTGGATGGTCTTGCCTAGGAATCCTTGTTACTATCTCCTAGCACGGGGGGTGAGCCTTCAGGTATCACATGGTTGGGTGGAACGTGCACCTTAATCCATTGGGTCGTCTTCTTATTTGTGTGGATGAGATTTTCGGTTGGAGAGCTCGTGGGTTCCAGTATCTTTTCTTGCTTTATTCATTTCAGTTGTATATTGTATTTCATTACCCCTCATTTGATATTGAGGTGGATGTTGTAATTTGTAATTATACTTATTGGATTTATCTCATTTGGGGAATGAGTGTTGTAATCTTATACTAATTTGTTGTTATTTGAAATCAAGTGGTATCTCTTATCCTTTGATGTATTTATCTTGTATGGAATGTATGTGTTCTTAATTTCTGAAGTAACTAAGTGTGATGCTTTCATTTCATGTTTCTTGTTTGGGTTTCAAGGTAAACTCAGTCTTGTAACCTTAGGGGTTGTTGGCAATTGGTTAGTGAACTTGCATGTTAATTGTTCTTAATAAAAAAAAAATTGAGTTCATTTGTGTAGTAAATTGCAACTTCCCCTAGGGTTGTGTGGCGGGGCGTTACATAATATCCCCAAACTACTTGAAAACATGCTTTTATGGTGGGTCATGAGTCCTTCCTCTGTGCACCATATCTTTTCCTACATCTGGTAGTCCTATCATGCAGAAGAGGTGATGCCCATAGCTTCACGTGACATTGGAGGAAAATGGTAGGGGTGTCATTCAACATTAACTATGCAACCTCTCATTCATATCCGATCACCCTTTCTTAGTTCACGCATGGTCTGCTTGCCCTCTCTCTCCTTTACGTACATGCTCATACCTACATTGAAAGCTCATATCCTTGTCCTTTCTCCTGTTGTGGAATCCATACTCATGCCATTACTCTCGTTAACTACCATTCTAGAGATTTTGACAGTGTGGGATTTGACACCTACTACTCATAAAATATAGTTTTTCCTAAAAAATTATACAATTTAATCTTAATAAAATATCACATAATTTGACATGTGAAAAAATGTCATGCCCCCACTCGAGTAGTAGTGGATTAATATATGCAGTGATTTTGATGTAATAAGAGCAACGATTACTACATCCCTTTATTGCATCTAGACAACAATTGTATTTCAAAGACAAAATGAAAGTGATTATGATTAATGAAATGCAACAATTTAAAGGCGGACATCTATCATAAAGGAAATGATTGGAATATAGCAATTAATTGTAAAGATACTATTTAAAATAGGTAAACAAAGGCGATTGTAAAGATTATTTTAAGAACAAGTAGATCAACAATAAACTTGATAATATTAATAAATATTGATTATCCCTTAAACAATAATCATTAACGGATGGAAATGCCTCTTGGATGAGTACATACCATGAAGGGGGGTGTCTCTTAGTCATTTATAGATATAAGAAGTGAAGCCAATAGCAAGGATCATCAAAACAGGGAATAAGAATTCTATCGTCCTCTACTAGAAAATTGAGCAATTTGCAAATCAAATGTATCAATCAGATTCAATATAAGAAATTGTAGGAATTTAATACTAAAAATAGGATTTGATGAGTTTTAGAGATTGTGTGCAATAATTATTTTATGAATAAGTTTTGATTTCTCTCACATGCATATATCATAGTACTGTTGTAATAGATTATATTTCTTTAGAATGAATAGATTATATATGTATATTTTGTATGTCTTTATCCTATGATCAATCAAATGGAATGTTGAAGGAAGCAAGTTAGGGAGATGTAGTTTACAGGCTCTCCCATGCTAAGCAGCCCACCCCAAAGATGGAATTGTCTTAGTCTAGATGTTCATTCCACTTGGGGCCAAGAGGTGAGTTGTCCTAGTTTGGATGCTATGCACTCTTGGGCTTAGATGGGTTGAGTAGTTTACAAGAACCCCTTTCAAGGTTTTCCTATCAAGCCAAATTATGACTAGTTAGGATGGATTCGAGGAGTCTCAATCATAAGGAGAATGGATAAGGCAGCATGGATAGGGAATGCAGACACAAGTTTACCCACTAAGTAGCCCACCCTGAGGGTGGAATTGTCTTAGCTTAGGTGTTCCTTCCACTTGGGTCCAAGGGGAAAGATGTCTTAGTTTGGACGCTACACGCTCTTGGGCTTAGTTGGGATAGCTTTGGCCAGACTTATCATGTTTCTCATCTAATTCCTATCATGATTAAACTCCCATTATGCAATATGGATATGGTGTAGTTTAATAGTTATGTATTTACATGGTTCAAATATTTATATATGTTTGATCATATGAATTATATTCCAATATTATCTAACATAATTACATGACCTAAACCAAGATTTATCTTAAAGCATTTAATTGGTAAGTTATAACCCTAACTGCATTGTAACTTGTGATTCTAAGGCAAGATTTAGGGAAATCCTAAAAAGGGTCATTACATAAAAACACCACCTAGTTAAATTATAAAATATTTTATTCTTTATCTATTTTGAAAATACTTCCCACAAAATTACAATCAAGATGGCAAAAAATGCATGAGTTCAAGATGGAAGGAAAATTATAGCTGTGCATACTTAAGAATGCACAGGTCATAAGAGTTCTTTGCTATCTAGAAATATGTTGCTTAATGAACATGTGCAAAAAGCACGACTCACATTTGACTCCTGAGTGCCCATAAGTTGCTAGGATCAAGATCAAGGAAAGGAGAAAAACTTTAGAAAAACAAAAAAATAAATTTAGACTAAGCGATTCCCTTGTACTAATTAAGGATAGATTAGCGGGGTCTCTTATTTGCAAGATAGAAAGGTTTGACTTGATATATAGGAAGAGGGTAAGAGTAGCTTATTCAACAGATGGATCAGGAATTAGAACCCAAAGAATGAATAACCCAAGGAACTTTTTAAGAGAAAATCAAAGCTACATATACTAGAAAAATATAAAGAATGCAAACCAAAACTCTAAGAGATTATGCAATGTCAATATGACAGAATGCATTAAGAGCTTCCAAGATTGCTTGATGTAATGCAAGATTATTTTTTGATGCAAATGTACATATGGAGCCTTGCTTATATAGGCAAGGAGTGAGATAGGATTAGACAAGATCATGACAATTGTCTTAATCCTATCACATGATACAAATAAGACATAGCAACCTCAATGCAAATATTAAATGCATGAGAGAATTATTAGATGACTAGATAACTAAAAGTAAATAATGAGACATGACCCCATTATAACTAACTTCTAGAAATGACAACTAGGAAACTTAACTCCTAAGTAAACTTATAATAATGTGAATAGGTCCTCACTAATAACTAGTTAGGAAATAACCCCATTCACACCAACACCCCCCATAAGTGCAACTTAGGAAGTGTAATTATTAAAATGATGCAAATATGGGTCATGGCTACGAGGCCATTTTAGGTACCCATGTACAAATGCAATGCAGATAAATCTCTCACAACCAAAGAAAAGGAGAAAACCTAGTGGGACAAAACTCCTCCCTAAAAAAGAGAGAACCCCCCAAGAATAGAAGAGAAGGACTGAGTAGCCCTTCAAAATATATCCAATTGTAGTTGCTCAAAACTTGATGGAGAAGATAGTCCATGATCGTCGAACAACATTCCTCCCCTTAGGAAGAAACATAACCAATTGTGTATGCAAGGTATCTCCCAAATCCTAAAGGAATATATAGGAAGCAAGTGTAGAATGTATGGAGTCTCTGAAGTTAGCTCAAGTATCCCCATGTTGATGTTGAAAGTTGTCACAATCAAATCAGGCATTCTAGGCCACATTGTTGAAGATGACAAATCAGGATCTCCTAGAGATTGATGTAGAGCATAAGCTAAAGACTCAATTATCTCCTCTGAAGAAGTCTCCTCCAAATGTTGATTCAAAGTATCCATACTTGTCAAACAAATGAATGACCATCAATGAGAGGGTCAAAGTGTCCCCTCACAACAATTAAGGAAGAATCATCTTCATCAAAGAGAAGATGAACACACTCAATAGTGTCTCCCAAATCTGCAATAAGTGTCTCCATAAACAAGTTTGAAATACCTGTCAAGACATCATCCCAAGCTGAATCAAGAAGACTATAGATATCTTACTACAAGAAGTCATTGGAAGCTTTCGAAGAAGAAACTCTAAATTATGAAGTAGCAATAATAGATGCAAGGAAAAAAGAGTGGTCCTCAAAGAGAAGCCGTATGTCCTTAATAGTTTCATCTAGATTTGAGATAAGGGACTCTACAAAAAAATAAGAGATGCCTGGTAGAAATTGGTACCAATGGATTGAATCTAGAAGATATAAATGATCCTGTTGTAATGAATCACTACAAGCTCTTGATGAAGCATCTCTGGACTCTGAATCTGCAACAAGTGATGTCTATGTAATCTCAACTTGAGGATGAGGAGCAAGAGGAGAAGTCTCCTTGTCATATAAACATTCAAGATGTGCATAATACTTAAGCTCCTCTAAAGTATCATCATCATAGGGTATATTATCTACATCATCAAGTGGAATGAGGCAATCTGCAATAAGATCATTTGGGAATGAAGAAACACGAGGGTCTCCAAACATCTCCCAAATCTTGGTCCAAACTGTGCGGGGACATTCAATGCCCACTATAGCCAACAAAGTGTTATAATCAACATGACAACCAATTATTCCTATTACATGATCAATTCTATTACCCCAAACATTCTTCTTATTGGGTATACATCTGGTTTAGGCATGAGTCCATAAAGGTAATTCAAAGTTTTAGCCATCTGAGATGGGTTAAAATGCCTTTTTTTCAAGACTCATAATTATCTTTATCCAAAACTATCACAAAAGGATGAGTGGAAAAACCCATGATACAATCCTCAAATAATTACAAAATAACACCAAAGAAAAGAACATCAATACATCCCCTCCAAATATTATAAGGTTGGCACTTTATAACTTAGTGCATTTACAAAGCCTTTTCCAAGATACAATGTTCATTAGGCTCAAAATAGCCAAACTTATAAATTCTGATACAAAATAAACCTAAAAAAATCTAGAAAAATTAGCCTTATGGTTGTGTAGAACTCTTCAAGACCTTTCCAATGCTTATTTGTTTTTAAAAAATAAAGCACCAAGGTGAAAGTTATGGCATGTTGAAGAAATTAGCACAAGACGGCTTCAACTTGAAATATCTAGTACAAAATGGCAAAAAATCTTGTAAATACCTTTGTGGGTGGAAAGTGCTCATCTCTAGCTTTTCGATGATATCTTATTTGCTAAAATTGAACGCTTGAAGCAAAAGTTATGAATTTTGGAAAAAACTAGCTAAATATAGCTTGCAAGAAATGAGTTTTCTAGCAAAAAAAGTTTACTTCTGATTTGATTTCTGAAATATCTATTTATAATGAGTAGACAATAATAGAAACCCAAAAATATTTTTATGCAAAGAACGAAACCCACAAATGGTTTTTTGATCTAGCAAGCAAAAGATAAGAAAATGAATTTCTTTTGACCTTCAACCTGTAGAAAAAATGACACACAACACTTTTTGGACAACAATTTTCTTCAATTCTACTCAAGATATGAAAAATCTAAAAAATGCCCAGATGATATTTCAAGCTTGGCTACAAAACCCAGAAATTGTTTTTCCTACAGATGAGTGGAAGCTAGAATTCTGAAGCAAAAATAAAAACGGCTCCAGTGGAAAACAATTTTCTTCAAACCCCCACCTGCAACTATGTCAAATGATCTCCAATTTGGATGAAACAAAAGCCAAATATGACTTTCTCAAGTCTTCTGGATGCATTGGAATAGTAAAAAATGTTGCCAATATAACTAAAATTGTAGGAATCACCCGGATTTCACAAAACACATATGAAAAATAAAGAGGTTATTAAATCTTTGAAAACCCTTTATGATTCTTCAGATCCTTCAAGAATGCAAGAGAAGAGCATACAAGAATTTACAATATTTTTACAAGAAACTCAATCTCTCAATCAAGAATCTATGAACTTAGATTTCTCAGAACAAAAGCTCTGATACCATGTTAGAAATTTGAAATAGATTGAATAACCCAAGGAACTTTTTAAGAGACAATCAAAGCTACATAAATTGGAAAAGCATAAAGAATGCACACCAGAACTCTGAGAGATTATGCAATGTCAATATGACAGAATGTATTAAGAGCTTCCAAGATTGCTTGATGTAAGTGTACATATGAAGCCTTGCTTATATAGGCAAGCAGTGAGATAAGATTAGACAAGATCATGACAAGTGTCTTAATCCTATCACTTGAGACAACTATGAAATAACAACCTCAATGCAAGTATTAAATGCATGGAAAATTTATTAAATGCCTAGATAACTAAAAGTAAATAATGAGACATGGCCCCATTATAATTAATTTCTAGAAATGACAACTAGGAAACTTAACTCCTAAGTAAACTTATAATAATGTGAATATGTCCTCACTAATAACTAGTTAGGAAATAACCCCATTCACACCAACAATACGGTATCACAAATTGCAATATTTGTTGGTTATGCATAAAACATAACTGTTTTAAAGGCTTGAGGGCTCAAAGTGTATTAATGCTTCACATTTTAGTCTACGTAGTTGTCATTAACAACTCTCTTTCCTAGAAAGACACTGCATTCTTTATTTCCAAGTAACACTTATGTTCTAATTCCTCTTGTTTAGATAGTTATAGTTCAGTTTCTTACAAGATTCAGGTGTTTTGTTGCAATGAAAAATTTTAGGCATCTTTATACTTGGTTAACCACCGTATATCATGCAAAAGGTTTATTGATATGTAGCAATCATGATGGATTGTTTGTTCTTTTATTTTTACTTATGTATGTAGACTACGAGTTTTGATTTGGATGGTAGTATAGTTCAAGAATGAGAGAAGAATCATGAGTGAGAATGAATACGGTGTTCCCAATAGGTTGTTGGTTTTCCTTGTGCTTTAAATCCCTTCAAGTGAACATTTGTATTTCCTTCTAAAAAGGGGAAATTGTACTGTAACCTTTTTATCTCTGGTATTGTGAGGTTTAGCGAGTAGGTTTTTCTGTATACCTTGTATTCACGGTTGAGATAAGAAAATGTATGTGGGAGCAATGAGAATATTTTATTGCCATTAATCGATGATCAAAATATGCTTTAAGTTGGGTGGCTAGTAATTATTAAGGGGTTTGAATTTTCAATAGATTCAGTTAGTGGCCTTGTCTAACTCAAAGTCTTAATCGACCCAAAGATCACATATTTAGTGGTGCAATAATCAGATCTTGTCTTTATTATTTTCCATGCCACTCCTTATGTTTTTGCGCAATGGTTTTCATGGTCACATGGTGTGGATATACTTGCTCTTGCATAGTTAATACACTACTTGCATAAGCTGGTATAGGATGATGTGTATGTCCATTTATATGCATAAGTATGCCAACATGGTTGTGGGTATATGTTCTTACGTGTAGCCTACCTATGCCATCCATGTATGCATGCAAATAAAATTGCACTTGCATAGTTGCACGTGTCAATTAATGTTGAATATAGATACATGGGTTAGATTCAATGGTCATAATATGTATTTATATTTACTATTTATATGAGGGGATTCCTTTGTGAGTGAAATAATATAGAGTATTGTTTATATTAGTACCTATATATATATATATATATATATATATATATATATATATATATATATATATATACACAATGTATTCACTATGGTAATCTTTTGTATTTAAAGGGAAACTTTGAATGTATAACCTTTTATAAGGGTTAAAGTGTACAATTGTAATAATCAATCCTGACTTATGTCACTTTATCCACATGTTCAGATAACTTTTGTTGGATATCTAATCAAATATTATAAACTTTAATATCACTAAGGGAACACTTACCAAATGATTTAGATATGTTAATCAAATAATTTTGATAATTAGTCAAGTGAAAATAGTAAAATTAGTTTGAAGAGCATTGACCTTTTTGCAAGAAGAATATGATCTATTTTGCTAAGTTATCATTTATCTATGAAGTGAAGTTTTATTTAACTTGGTGAATCAATATCTTGTAGATATCAAGTTAGAATTTAATTATTACTCTATATATGTTATTTCCTGGTAATTAATAGTAACAAATTATAATGCATAGTTTGAA
>VDFB02087003.1:39623-105512 GCA_007258455.2 Sequoia sempervirens | reverse complement strand
GTTGTAATGAATCACTACAAGCTCTTGATGAAGCATCTCTGGACTCTGAATCTGCAACAAGTGATGTCTATGTAATCTCAACTTGAGGATGAGGAGCAAGAGGAGAAGTCTCCTTGTCATATAAACATTCAAGATGTGCATAATACTTAAGCTCCTCTAAAGTATCATCATCATAGGGTATATTATCTACATCATCAAGTGGAATGAGGCAATCTGCAATAAGATCATTTGGGAATGAAGAAACACGAGGGTCTCCAAACATCTCCCAAATCTTGGTCCAAACTGTGCGGGGACATTCAATGCCCACTATAGCCAACAAAGTGTTATAATCAACATGACAACCAATTATTCCTATTACATGATCAATTCTATTACCCCAAACATTCTTCTTATTGGGTATACATCTGGTTTAGGCATGAGTCCATAAAGGTAATTCAAAGTTTTAGCCATCTGAGATGGGTTAAAATGCCTTTTTTTCAAGACTCATAATTATCTTTATCCAAAACTATCACAAAAGGATGAGTGGAAAAACCCATGATACAATCCTCAAATAATTACAAAATAACACCAAAGAAAAGAACATCAATACATCCCCTCCAAATATTATAAGGTTGGCACTTTATAACTTAGTGCATTTACAAAGCCTTTTCCAAGATACAATGTTCATTAGGCTCAAAATAGCCAAACTTATAAATTCTGATACAAAATAAACCTAAAAAAATCTAGAAAAATTAGCCTTATGGTTGTGTAGAACTCTTCAAGACCTTTCCAATGCTTATTTGTTTTTAAAAAATAAAGCACCAAGGTGAAAGTTATGGCATGTTGAAGAAATTAGCACAAGACGGCTTCAACTTGAAATATCTAGTACAAAATGGCAAAAAATCTTGTAAATACCTTTGTGGGTGGAAAGTGCTCATCTCTAGCTTTTCGATGATATCTTATTTGCTAAAATTGAACGCTTGAAGCAAAAGTTATGAATTTTGGAAAAAACTAGCTAAATATAGCTTGCAAGAAATGAGTTTTCTAGCAAAAAAAGTTTACTTCTGATTTGATTTCTGAAATATCTATTTATAATGAGTAGACAATAATAGAAACCCAAAAATATTTTTATGCAAAGAACGAAACCCACAAATGGTTTTTTGATCTAGCAAGCAAAAGATAAGAAAATGAATTTCTTTTGACCTTCAACCTGTAGAAAAAATGACACACAACACTTTTTGGACAACAATTTTCTTCAATTCTACTCAAGATATGAAAAATCTAAAAAATGCCCAGATGATATTTCAAGCTTGGCTACAAAACCCAGAAATTGTTTTTCCTACAGATGAGTGGAAGCTAGAATTCTGAAGCAAAAATAAAAACGGCTCCAGTGGAAAACAATTTTCTTCAAACCCCCACCTGCAACTATGTCAAATGATCTCCAATTTGGATGAAACAAAAGCCAAATATGACTTTCTCAAGTCTTCTGGATGCATTGGAATAGTAAAAAATGTTGCCAATATAACTAAAATTGTAGGAATCACCCGGATTTCACAAAACACATATGAAAAATAAAGAGGTTATTAAATCTTTGAAAACCCTTTATGATTCTTCAGATCCTTCAAGAATGCAAGAGAAGAGCATACAAGAATTTACAATATTTTTACAAGAAACTCAATCTCTCAATCAAGAATCTATGAACTTAGATTTCTCAGAACAAAAGCTCTGATACCATGTTAGAAATTTGAAATAGATTGAATAACCCAAGGAACTTTTTAAGAGACAATCAAAGCTACATAAATTGGAAAAGCATAAAGAATGCACACCAGAACTCTGAGAGATTATGCAATGTCAATATGACAGAATGTATTAAGAGCTTCCAAGATTGCTTGATGTAAGTGTACATATGAAGCCTTGCTTATATAGGCAAGCAGTGAGATAAGATTAGACAAGATCATGACAAGTGTCTTAATCCTATCACTTGAGACAACTATGAAATAACAACCTCAATGCAAGTATTAAATGCATGGAAAATTTATTAAATGCCTAGATAACTAAAAGTAAATAATGAGACATGGCCCCATTATAATTAATTTCTAGAAATGACAACTAGGAAACTTAACTCCTAAGTAAACTTATAATAATGTGAATATGTCCTCACTAATAACTAGTTAGGAAATAACCCCATTCACACCAACAATACGGTATCACAAATTGCAATATTTGTTGGTTATGCATAAAACATAACTGTTTTAAAGGCTTGAGGGCTCAAAGTGTATTAATGCTTCACATTTTAGTCTACGTAGTTGTCATTAACAACTCTCTTTCCTAGAAAGACACTGCATTCTTTATTTCCAAGTAACACTTATGTTCTAATTCCTCTTGTTTAGATAGTTATAGTTCAGTTTCTTACAAGATTCAGGTGTTTTGTTGCAATGAAAAATTTTAGGCATCTTTATACTTGGTTAACCACCGTATATCATGCAAAAGGTTTATTGATATGTAGCAATCATGATGGATTGTTTGTTCTTTTATTTTTACTTATGTATGTAGACTACGAGTTTTGATTTGGATGGTAGTATAGTTCAAGAATGAAAGAAGAATCATGAGTGAGAATGAATACGGTGTTCCCAATAGGTTGTTGGTTTTCCTTGTGCTTTAAATCCCTTCAAGTGAACATTTGTATTTCCTTCTAAAAAGGGGAAATTGTACTGTAACCTTTTTATCTTTGGTATTGTGAGGTTTAGCGAGTAGGTTTTTCTGTATACCTTGTATTCACGGTTGAGATAAGAAAATGTATGTGGGAGCAATGAGAAGATTTTATTGCCATTAATCGATGATCAAAATATGCTTTAAGTTGGGTGGCTAGTAATTATTAAGGAGTTTGAATTTTCAATAGATTCAGCTAGTGGCCTTGTCTAACTCAAAGTCTTAATCGACCCAAAGATCACATATTTAGTGGTGCAATAATCAGATCTTGTCTTTATTATTTTCCATGCCACTCCTTATGTTGTTGTGCAATGGTGTTCATGGTCACATGGTGTGGATATACTGGCTCTTGCATAGTTAATACACTACTTGCATAAGCTGGTACAGGATGATGTGTATGTCCATTTATATGCATAAGTATGTCAACATGGTTGTGGGTATATGTTCTTACGCGTAGCCTACCTATGCCATCCATGTATGCATGCAAATAAAATTACACTTGCATAGTTGCACATGTCAATTAATGTTGAATATAGATACATGGGTTAGATTCAATGGTCATAATATGTATTTATATTTACTATTTATATGAGGGGATTCCTTTGTGAGTGAAATAATATAGAGTATTGTTTATATTAGTACCTATATATATACATATACACAATGTATTCACTATGGTAATCTTTTGTATTTAAAGGGAAACTTTGAATGGATAACTTTTTATAAGGGTTAAAGGTGTACAATTGTAATAATCAATCCTTGACTTATGTCACTTATCCACATGTTCATAGTGTATGGTTACAACGCTTGATTTGACCATTTGGTATGTGAGATAACTTTTGTTGGATATCTAATCAAATATTATAAACTTTAATATCACTAAGGGAACACTTACCAAATGATTTAGATATGTTAATCAAATAATTTTGATAATTAGTCAAGTGAAAATAGTAAAATTAGTTTGAAGAGCATTGACCTTTTTGCAAGAAGAATATGATCTATTTTGCTAAGTTATCATTTATCTATGAAGTGAAGTTTTATTTAACTTGGTGAATCAATATCTTGTAGATATCAAGTTAGAATTTAATTATTACTCTATATATGTTATTTCCTGGTAATTAATAGTAACAAATTATAATGCATAGTTTTGAATAGTTATTATTATTTTTGGGTATGATTAATGTTATTCATGAAACTTCAATTATAGGAATAATTTGACTTTCATCTACTTCCATGATTTTATATAACTTATATTTAGAATTCACTTGCAATAAATTGATTGATAGTTGAAACGATAGAAATAGTGCGCTCTTATGTTTAGGGGGATAAGATAACCAATTTCCTTCAAGTTTTGTTCAAGGAAACCTTAGAGATCTCAATCTAAGGATAGAGAGAGGGAAATAGATCTTGCAATAAGTTATCTTAGGGAGTGATTAAAGGCTAAAAGGTGGTTCACCACCAAGCTAGGGTTTGGAAAGAAAAAAATGTAAATGATGAAAGTATCATACAAACTTGATTAAATGACCTAGGAAATGAAACTGAAAATAAAATGATAAACTAAGAATGAATAGAGGTGCACCTAGAAGAAAGATGAGGTCAAAACAAGCTCCAAAAACACTAAAATATGGATGTTTGATTCCCATTGGGACTCATATGCCAATCTAGGTGATTTAGTCTAGACTAGGGTTTGGCTGAATTTCTAGTATTCTTTGGTGATTTCCTGTAGCTTTCTCCTGTCAAATCTCCAAGCCTAATACACCGAATTGCAACCTGTAGGTGACTTTTCATAAATTTTCAATGAAGGTGACAATGTTAACAACTTTCCTTAATCTTGTAACTTAATCTTCAAAGAATCTTCAAGCTCCAAGACACCTAGACTGCAATCACACATATAGAGAGAAAAACTTGTTAATTGTTAGGAAATAGGGGTTTGCCTAGGTCAAACCCCACTTAGGTAATTAAACCTTGTGATGAAACAATGAAACATGAACATGAATAATGATACCTTGAATGATGTCTTGAGATGTGAATCAACAATCTAACATGAAGTGGCCATGGGTGATCCCACAATAGTGGTTTACAATTTTTGGCCAAACTAGACATTGAAATAAATTTTTTTAACTAAATCTTCACTTTCAGGCACCTATAGCAGCTAAACCGTGAGGAATTTGAAGATGATGCAAACTAGAGTTTCATGAAATTTTGTCTTTAGATTCTAAATATATTTTTTTCAAAATTTTGGAATCGTAATGCACTTTTTCCATCTCCCTCAAAAACAAGTTTTTTTCAGAAAAACATTTTAAAAAAGTGACGCTTACCCTATAACGCATAACTATTTTTCCATGAAGGATAAAATTCTTTTGAATTTAGATTTGTAACTCTGATATCTAGTGCTTCCACTTGTTTAGATAGGTTTTTATTGAATATTTTTTCTTTAATCAAGTTTCAAGTCAAACCAATTACAATTGGACATAGTGCGACCGTATAACGCCAACTTTTTTATATGTATCGAAATTCTTTTTGTTGGATCAAGGAATTCATTATCTGGTGCTCATATTTTTTTAAAAAAATATTATAATTTTTTATTTTTCCGCATGGGAAAAACAGAGAGCTTGATTTTCAGTGAAAAACCTACATTCACAAGAAATAAAAAATAAATATAATAATAAAATTAAATTTATTTAAAATTATACTTTTTGGGAAGCTTATAATAAGGAATACATACAAAAAAAAATTAAATGAATTCATTTGATCTCCCAAAAGGTAAATCAAAAGTGGTTTTTTATCAGCATTTCGATAGGTGTAAAGGAGACTTCGTTAAAAGTATGGTTTAAAACTAGCGAGGTTCTATCCAAGGGGGTTTGATCTAAGGTAGTTTGATCAAACCATTTTCAATTGGAATGCTTTAAATGGAACTTTTTAAGGCTTAAATCATTATATTTTCTAAAAATATGTGATTTCAACAAAAATCAAAATCTCCCAGAAATTGTAAACCAGCTTTGTGGGATTACCCCCATGTAGAATGTAGATCTTGATCTTGAATTAGATGCAGAAAAATGTTTAACTTTGGATCTTGGATGCTACATCACAACACTAGCTCAACAACATTCTTGATGCATTATGATTTTGACATGATGAGGGATCTTGAATTGTTGCAACAAATGATGAAGAAATCTGCCCTTAAATGCTTTATAAATGCTCTTGAATTTCCTTGAATACTCTTGTAAACTCTTGTAATAAAAAACTTGCTATTAGGAATGCTCTCTTGAAATTCTTAGGTGGAAATGAGTGAAATAACCTTGTATTTATACTTGTTTATGCCAAATTTATCGAAATTACAACACTACAAGCCATCATCAAATCTAGGAGAATAAAATCTGGCCAAAAATTTGAATTTAATTTAATTTTAATTGACATGGGACTCATACGCCACTTCGTGTGAGTCCCATTAGGCTAGGCTTTGGGACACATTTTTCAAGAAATGCTTAGATTGATGTGAAATCCAGATCGAGGCCAAGAAACTTAGGTGGGACTCATACATTCCCAAGGTGGCATATGAGTCCCAGATCACTAAATATGGGCCATATAATCCAAAAAAAATAAAAATTTATTGGTCATTAGATGTATGTCAGGATTATCCTTGGAATGATGTATTTAATTAAGGTTTATGGATGCAAAATAAGGCCAAATAAGGCATTGAAAAGCCCAATTAATTAATGAAACCATAGATTAGTATGAAAGTGTAAAGGTACACTTTACAACACCCTAAATAATGCATAATTAAATTCATTTAGTTTACAAGGGCCCAAAACTTAACATGTGAAGGTGTAAATAAATACACTTCACAACACTAAATTAAGGAAAAATTAGGTCTATTTAGCTTTAAAGGGCCATACTAAACCTAATGTGAATATGTAAAACACATTACAACACTAGATCAAAGAAATATTAGGTCCATTTTAATATTAATCATTCCCAAATTAAGTGCAAAATTGTAGAGGAGTACTTTTTCCGTCATTACATCTAGCCCCCACTTTAGTGAGAGGAGGAACTTGCTTCAAACTCACTAGACATTCAAGAGGGGTCCAAGTGTACCAATGCGGATGGTCTAGGATGACAAAGATCAAGGAGGTAAGTAAGCTCCCAGGATCCAAGATCCTACGTCAAACCAACATAAGTACAAAGGGACACACACAAGGTGTACAATATGCAACATCAAGATACTCAAACATGCAATGTTAAAAACATAAAGATGATAGAAAAAGAATAAAAAGGTGGATCAAGCTTCAATCATTTGTCCCACACACTATGGATCAGATCTAAGTTTTTTGTCAAAAAATGCACGCTTAGTCTAAGGAAACACAACTTCAAGTTGTCCACTGGGTAAGTATCCAAAAGGTGGCTTAGTGAGAAAGTCATGCCTTTGTATCAACTTCTCACTGTATAATGAGAAAGTCATGCCCACATTTAGGCTTCTCATCATACGCTAACCATACCAAAGCTATACCCCCTGATAACTTTAACAAGGCGCCACAAAATATGAACAACAAGATTCACAAGGCAAGCAAAACTCCATATGCTTGACACTCATGGACAAACAAGATGGCTCCATAGGCAAGCAAAGTGTATTATGCAAGGTGGCCATATAACAATTGTTGTAAATGTGAAATAGTGTAAGCTACATTCAAAGGGATTTTTCTTAGTTCATGTAAGGTATCTTCTTAGGAAAATCATGCTTGATGTCTCCAAGAGAGGATAAGTCAAAGAAATATCATGCTTTCAGAGGAAATCAAATCTAATGACACTACCAAGAGAAGGACACATCACAAGAATAAAGAAATCATACAGTGGAACATGGGTGTCAATGTATGCCCCCACTTTAAAGTGTTTGCTAACACCATTGCTATGAGAAATTGCTTTTAAAGTAGAAGAAGACATGAGAGGTTATTCAGAAAGCCCTATGCCAAGTCATATGTTTATGAATGAAGCAACGTTATGAAAAGGGGTTGCCCCCAAAACTGAATGGATCACATGCGAGCCAACTTAAGGCATGTCATCCACATCCCAAGCTTTCTCTTATATATACATGGAAAGCAATCAACTAGCCAAAAGAGACAAGTGACATACAAGGACAAGGTTAACTAACCCCCTTGCCCCCACTTAGTGCAAGACAAGGATGAGCTGAAATGATTGATGGGAGGTTTGAAAATCAATATCAATTAGAGGAACTAGGTGCTTCAACACAAGGAAGAGCACCACACTCCTTAAGATGTTGAATTTTATTACTTAAAGCCTTACATTCATTAGTAGAATGATCATGAACTCTGTGATATGCACAAAATGAAATTTTATAGTAAAATTTCTTTCGCATTCTTGGAGGGAGGGATATCAAACGATCTTGGAGGATTCTCGACAAGATACACTCTTAATCAGTATTAGAGGATGTTTCTTTATTCTATGACAAAGATATCTCTTGCTTAGTACAAGGTGTCATACTTACACAAGACTCTTTAGATTGCGAGATTTTGTACTCTTCTTTAAAGGAGGGTGTAGAATCTAACAAATTTGAATCATTAGTGTTTTTGCATGATGACATTGATATTAAGCGAAGGCTTCTTTGTTTCTTTCAAAGTAAATAATCAAGACCACTAGTGTCTATCAATTCAGGATGCACTAATGTTAAATTTGGCATAGAGGACTTTTGTGTAATAGTGTTGATATTAAGTGAAAGATTATTTGTTTCTTTTGAGGGACAATAACCAAGACCATTAGTTGTTCCTTGTGTGTTAGGTTCTATAGGGACAAAAATACCTTGTTCTCTAGCACCACATCCTTTTCCACTATATCCAATTTGTTTCATAAGTTCTTAACCTGTTCCATAAAGCATTTTCATTTCTTTTGGACTTGGTGGTTTTTGATAGTCAGCTTCATCAAATTTTTTTGTGTAATTTGTTGTCTTTTGTTCTAAAGTGGTTGAGGTGGATTCTTTCGAAGGTTCTTCCGAGTTTTGTGTTGATATTACTACTTTTTCTTTTCCTTTTTCAGAATCTTTTGTTGTGATCTTGTATTCGCCCATGAATGATGTGAAATCTAAGGAACCCCAATCATCTTCTAAGAGATTCATAACTTCCTCAATATTTTTTTCTTTGTCTTTCTGTTGTATGGGGTCTACTTGTGTAGTTGGTGTTAATTTTGTCAAAGGATTCTCCTTGTCTTTTTCAAGTTGTAAAACACTATAAGGCTCATGATTAGCATTGAGTGTGTACACTTTGTTTTTTTAGACATGCTTCATTTTACAATGAAGAGTAGAAGGCACCCCATTCATTGCATGAATCCATGGACTTCCTAAAAGAAGATTAAATGAAAGATTGTGAGGCATAACTTGGATCGGTGTTTCTAATGCGACCTTTCTAGCTATAATAGGCAAAGTGATCACACCAAGCGTTCATTTTTCCACGTTATCAAACCCACTAGTAGATAAAGAGGAAAGTTGGATTTTTTATTTATCCACACCAAACCTATCTAAAAATTTTACACTACACGCATTAAGGATTGAACCATTATCAAAAAGGGTTTTCCTTATCCCTATTCTATTATATCAGGCCATTATCATCAAAGCATTATTATTTTTTTGCACTTCCAAAGGAGGGAGCTCACTTTGGTGGAAAATAATGTCAACATTCATTTCTTAAATCATGGTTGCTATTGTTGTCATTTTATTCCACCATGATATCCTCCCTAGAAGGAGAGTTTTTAGGAGAACTACAAACTATATTTTCATCACATTCAAAGGTTGGTTCTTCTAAAATTACTTCATTGCAAGTAAGGGAGTTATCAATGGTTGGATTGTCTTATTTGTCAGTGATGGCATTCTCTTGTTCCATAATGTTTTCTCTAGGGGAAGAGAGGAAACTAAGATTCTCATGACTCTTATTGGTTTGAAATTTTAACATCAAAGTATCTTCTTTACCAATAGGAGATATACCAGGAGAAGAACAAATGTGATTGTTATGATTGTTCATAATTTCATCCTTGTTTTTTAAGTTCTCATTCTCTTGTACCCTAATATCTAACCTAGTAGGAGAGCTTTTAGGAAAGGGGAAAACAAAAGGCTCATTACATTCTATTGTTAGATTTTTTAAAGTAGCTTTATCATAAATAGGGGATGCATCAAGGGAAGGAGAACTATCATTGTTATGCTTATGAATAATTGGGTCCTTTTGTTCGAATAGGTCTTTCCAAATGTTAGGGACATTAAGAAGGCAAGAAATAATACTATAACTTTCAATCCACATGTCCTCCTTACAAATGTTATTTTCATGATCATTCATGATTGTATCCTCTTTCGCTAAAGCATTTTAAAGTAGTGGTAATGCTTTCATCTTCTATTGTTATAATATCCTCCCAAGGGGAAGGAAGAGAAGGGAAAGCAGGACTTTCATGATTCTCAATGATTGCCTCTTCTTTCACCACGATACCTTCATCACTAATAGGAGAGGTATAGGGAGAAGAACAACTATGATCTTCATGGTTATCTATGCTTGTATCCTCTTCTATCACATCATCCCACAAGTAGGAAAGATAAAGAGGGGGTATAGATTTAAGGAAAGCATCAACATTTTCACTTTCTTGCACTAAGAGACTCTCATAACTAGGAAATGTATTGAATCAATGACTAACATGTTTATTAACTAACTTTTTGTGCGCAAACTTGGAAAAGATAGATACTAACATTTGTACAAAGTAATGTATACTAACTTAAAATGGAAAGAGACTTAAGATGCAATGGAATGATCTAGAATGAAATGTGTAAATGCAATTTTTATATTCTAAACAAGGTAATTCATTTATTACACTATGAGACAATCTGAAAATGAAATGTTGTAAATGCCATTTTGAATTTAAGAAATGCAATCAATGAAGCAAATTAAGCTAGATCCAATGAAATGAATGTAACAAAAACTCAACAAACTGAAACAACTATCCAATGATAACAAACAAAAGTACAAAAATATGTTTTTAATGTTGTAAAAGGCAAATTTAGGGCTTATCTGGGACTAATTAGCCCAGAGGTGCATATGAATCCTAGTTAGAGATTTTCAAGGGTTCAAATGCTAAAAAAATGCACAACATATAAATCCCAAAAAGTAGGCAAAACAACCTAAACTAGGACTAAATCTCCCAAAGGGGTGTATGAATCCCAGTGTTAGTACCATTTCTGGTTCTCTCATTGTCTAGTTGTGTACTCTAGTTTTTTATGAAAAAACTTTAGCTATGGGGTGTCTTTCATTTTAGCACGTGGGTTAAATGGGCTCCCACAAGGGTTGAGCCCAGCGTGCTAGTTTTCATCTCTCCAGTGGGGCAGTTGGATTTTTTGACTTGGCCTGCGAACTGTTCTAGGGTTTGTCCTAGTCAGCTGATGATGTGTAATCTTATATGGCCGGTTGCTTGTTGCTTCTCCTGTTCCTATAAAGGAGAATTTTATGGCCAGATGTAATGGTTCAGAACTTTGGTGTTTTGTTCCATATTTTTCTGAGTTTGTGTATCAGTCTTGGGGTGGGCTAGCATTTAGTCTTGAGTCAATGTGGAGTCTGTAAGCTGTAATTTTGAATTTGTCTGTAAATACAATCAGTTTGAGCAATGAAAACATGAAGACGCTTGTCTCTCATGCATGTTATCAGACTGTCTCCTTATTTGTGTGCTTTTAATCATTTGAATGAATGCATAAGGTGTCTTTGTTCATCTTCTCATGCTTCATGAGACTGTGTTGTTTGTTGATAGGTTTGCTTCAAGGAGGCAGTTAAATCCTTTGAACAAATAGCAATGATTATTTGTTTACAGGTAGGATTTGGTAAGAAGAGTATGGTCGCTACAGGAGCTGGATTGTCAGTGTAAGGCACTGATAGTTGATGTAAGGAATCAACAAAACAAGATCCACTGATTGAGGTCTATTTGCAGGTAATTTTCCCCTTTTGTGTTTGACTCTGTGGCCCAAAACTAGGCACTGATCTGTCTTGTAACCTGTTCCTCTCAGAAAACCTTTCAAAATTATTGAATATCTTTTGTTTAACATTTTCCCTACCTCCTGGTTGCTTCAAGGTTGAACTACTGAGAATCTAGCCCCATTTGAGGTCCTCAACGCTTGACATCAGGAGTTATCTGCTATAAAAAGCAATGTTTGGTCTTCTTTGAGGCATTGTGTGGGCATACCCGCCCTGGTTCTGCAGAGCCTAAAGTGCAGAAGATCTCTTGATCTTGTCAGTTGGTCCAGGTCCTCCGAGCTGCCCTTGATTGGAGTTGGCTACTCCATAGGTAGAATAGGAGACCAACCTGGTTGCTCCATTAAAAAACAACCAACACCCAGATTAGGGTTTTTGCACAGTTTTCAACAAATTTTATGTAAATGTTATATTTTATACTTTGGATGATGTCTAGGATAAGTGCAATTACATATTTTAGATGAAATTCAATGATGCAAGATGCAAAAATGCAACCTATATGAACTTTCACTAGTGCAAGATTTAGAAACCCTAGATGCAAATAAACTAATGCAAAGTTAATGTAAGCTAGATCTAGGAATATAATGCACTCCAAATCAAAAAAGAGGTGTTCATGTCAGGTTCACCAAAATGAAATGATATAAATAGTGCACTCTTATGTTTAGGGCGATAAGGCAACCAATTTCCTTCAAGTTTCATTCAAGGAAACCTTAGAGATCTCAATTCGAGAATAGAGAGTGGGAAAGATATCTTGCAACAAGGTATCTTAGGGTGTGATTAAAGGCTAAAAGGGGGTTCACCACCAAGCTAGGGCTTGGAAAGACAAGAAATGTAAATGATGAAAGTATCATCCAAACTTGATTAAATGACCTAGGAAAAGAAACTAAAATATAGAACATTTGATAAATTGAGCATGAACAGAGGTGTACCTAAAAGAGAGATGTGGTGAAAACAAGCTCCAAAACCTTGTAATCTTGTTGTTTGAAGCCCACTGGGACTCATACGACAGTCTAAGCGATTTCGTCCTAGACTAGGGTTTTTGTACCAAAATTTGAATCTATCAAGGACTAATTTGAATCTCTTGAAACTTGGAAAATGGCACTATTGGGACTCATACAACCAAGGTGGCATATCAGTCCTAGTATTAGGGTTTGGCTAAATTTCTAGTATTCTCTAGTGATTTCCTATAGCTTTCCTCCTATTAAATCTTCAGGCTTGCCACACTTAATTGCAACCTATAGGTGACTTTCTGTGACTTTGCAATGAAGGTGACAATGTTGACAACTTTCCTCAATCTTATAACTCATTCTTCAAAGAATCTTCAAGCTCCAAGACACCTAGATCTGTAATCACACATGTAGAGAAAAAAACTTGTTGATTGTTAGGAAATAGAGGTTTTCCTAGGTCAAACCCCGCTTAGGTAATTAAACCTTGTGATGAAACATTGAAACATGAAAGATGAATAATGATACCTTGAATGATGTCTTGAGATGTGAATCAAAAATCTAACATGAAGTGGCCATGTAGAATGTAGATCTTGATCTTGAATTAGATTTAGAACAATCCTTAACCTTGGATCTTGTATGCTACATCACAACAACATGCTTGATGCATTATGCTTTTGACATGATGAGGGGTCTTGAATTTATACAACAAATGATGATTAAATCTACCCTTGAATGCTTTATAAATGCTTTTGAATGTCCTTGAATACTCTTGTAATAAAAAACTTTATATTTAGAATGCTCTCTTAAAATTCTTAGGTGAAAATTAGTGAAATAACCTTGTATTTATACTTGTTTATGTTAAATTTCTTGAAATTACAACACTACAAGCTAACATTAGATCTAGGAGAATAAAATCCCTCCAAGAATTTGAATTTAATTTAATTTTAATCCACATGGGACTTATACGCCAGAAGTGGTGTATGAGTCCCATTAGGCTAGGCTTTGGGACACATTTTTCAAGAAATGCTTAGATTGATGTGAAATTTGGATTGGGACCCCGAAACTTAGGTGGGACTCATATGCCCAAAGTGGCATATGAGTCCTAGATCACTAAATATAGGCCATCCAATCCAAAAACATTAATTTTTGATTGGTCATTAGATATATGTCAGGATTATCCTCGAAAAGATGTATTAAGGCCTGTGGATGCAAAATAAGGCCAAATAAGGCATAGAGAAACCCAATTAATTAATTAAACCATAGATTAGTGTGAAAATGTAAAGATACACTTTACAACACCATAAATAAGGCATAATTAAATTCATTTAGTTTACAAGGGCCCAAAACTTAATGTGAAGGTGTAAATAAATACACTTTACAATGCTAAATTAAAGGCAAAATTAGGTCTGTCAAGCTTAAAAGGGCCCTAAACCTAATGTGAACGTGTAAAACACATGACAACACTAGATCAAGTCAATATTAGGTCCATTTTAATGTTAATCATTCCCAAATTAAGTGTGAAAATGTAGAGGGGTAGTTTTTCCATCATTACAATAGTTATTATCTTGTCATATTATTCATATCCAATCTTGGAATATGTTCTTGAGATCACTAGGTGTTGATATATCATATCTTTCATGAGAATGAAATTCATATCCATAATTTTTTGGTGAGTTAGGATAAATAAGAACATAGGTGTTAATGGTAATTCTTACCAACCTCTTCATTTAAGTCGAGATATTCTATTATCTAAGTGATGTAAGAATCTATTAGAAATACTGATTCTAGTTTATCTTGTAGTATAATATTTTATGGGATAAGATTTGTTAAGAAGGGGAGTTATGTTGGTTTCTTTTTATTCTCTCATGTGGATCCCTTTTATTGGCATAGTTCAAGGTTCAAATACTCCTTAGCATATAAATTTGGTATTTTCACGCTTATTAGAGAAACTCTAATAATTCAACCATTTTTGGTCCATTTTATGCATTGATTAACTGTATGGGAGTTGGTTATGAAATTACTCCATGAGATTATACCCTATCATTGACCAACCTGGTATGAGTTGGAGAAAACTCAAGTTGTTTTAGAAAATTCTTCAGAAATCCTATGTGAAGGTCTAGTCTTAATCTTTGACCTTGAACTATTGTATCTTATTATTACCATGAGGAGAGGTGTTAGTGTTTGTGTTTGATGTCGATGTTAAGCCATATTTTTAACCTAGTGCTCATATTCCTTTATTATCCAACCATGTGGGAGATGGTTGAGGTGTAGTTGTCGAACTATGGTTCGTTTGTGAAATATATATGTAGGCAAGGCCATCTAAGACGAGCCCCCAAGGAATAGGTCTCGCCAGGTAGGACTTGTTCTGTCATTATTGCTTGAGTTATTAATGATATATTTTATGTGACTTGAATCATGTTTTCAAATTATTATTGGGTTGGTTGAACTATTTAAGTTCACCTAGGTGATGTGGATTCCATGTCTCCACTTGAACCTGACGATGATGGTCATAGAGATTGTTATCATGTCCCAGTTCTTTTAATTGATTGGCCAAATGTTGTCTTGTTTTCCATGAAGTGTATGCAGAGGAAGTATCCTTTTGTGAGTTACGCAAGTGTTTGGGAACAAAATTTAAAAGTTGTGTTTTATCCTTAATTATATTTTAGTGTTAAATTTTGGGCATTACATTTGGTATCAGAGTCAAGTTGCAAAACTAGAATTTTTGGGTAGTGATGTTGCCCATGTGGTATTGTTTGTGTGAATTTTTTGTGTTCTTGTCTCCTTGTTGTGACTGATGGTTGAAATGACCTTATGAGATCTTGAGTTATTTTCATCATTCTTTGATAATTTTGGTTGTGAAAAAGCTAATTAAAAAGGAAATAGCTATGTGGTTAAATATGATTGAGCATTATGTACCCTTTGTGAATAATGCATTTGATTATGAGGAGTTGAATAGATAAGTTTAGAGATAAACGGGAATAGTGGAATAATATACATAGTAAACAAATAATAATGGTGGTAAGGGAATGAATGCCTTAGTAAACCTTCCATTGTTAAATTTTGAATCTAAGTTTCTTCTTTCATTACATGGTATGTCAGGAATGTAGGATGGCATGTGTGTTATCGTAGCATTACATTGATGAGACTTAAGGTTCCCAATTGTATTACTACTTATATAAAATCATATAAATGTTAAACTCATTATATCCTATTTTAGAGATGTAAACATTAAATTCATTGCTACGTAAATTGTTAGTGTAAAGAATGTTGTGCTTGTGGTGCTAATAAAATGGACTATGCTTTCCTTATCGTGTGTTGAGTATTGTATTAACGGAAAAGTATCTATTTTTCCTACATTTGGGAATAATTAACAACAAATGAACCTAATGTTGCCTTGATTTAGTGTTGTAATGTGTTTTACACATTCACATTGAGTCTAGGGGCCTTTTTAATAAAATATACTTAATTATACCTTATTTAGGGTGTTGTAAAGTGTTTTATTACACTTTCACACTAATCTAGGGTTTCATTAATTAATTGTGGTTAATTGATCATAATTGTCCCCTTTAATTCAAATTTAGGCCTTATTAATTACATTTTCCGAAGGATCTATCCCGACACCCATTAATGATATTGCATGACATTTAAATTGGAAAATTCAGAGTCCTAGAAAACTATGCTAGGAACCATTCATCACTACTAGTGAATGGGTCCTCCTAACATAGGACACCCCTGTTTTAGCATATTTGAGGTGGGTTTTTTATGTTATTTCACCTCCCCAAAGCATGGTCCTAGAAAGTTGTGCTAGGACCCATTCACCCAAGGTGGTGAATGGGTCCTCCTCACATAGGACAACCCTTTTTGAATTTATTTGTGGTGGGATTTTAATGTTTTTCAATTCTAGATCTGAGGTTGGCTTGGATTATTTTAATTTCAGAGTTAATCTCTAGATTTAGCATAAATATAAGGTTAATTCACATAGTTTCATCCTAAGCAATCCTAAGTGACCTAGCAAGTTCAAGTTATCATTGGAGTACTTTCACAAGAGCATTCAAGAGGAAATTCAAAGATAGATTATTGAAGTTTTATTGCAGCAATTCAAGATTATATCACCATGTCAAAGGCATAAAGCATCAAGCATGTAGTTGAGCGAGTGTTGTAGATGTAGCATTGAAGATCTATTTGCAAGCATTATTTTGCATCTAATTTGAGATCAAGATCTACATTCTTCATGGCCACTTAATGTTACTTTGCAAATTTACATTCCAAGACATCTTCCAAGGTATCATCATTTGATGCTTCATGTTTCATGTCATTATTTCATTGTTTCATCATATAGTTTAATTACCTAAAAGGTATTTAACCAAGGCAAACCCCTATCCTCTAACAATCAACAATTTTTTCCCCTCTTTGATGTGTTTTTATAGGTTTTTAAGTTGAAGATCAAGTGGAGAACAATATTGGAGAAAAATTGTCAAATTTGTCAAGTTGCAAAGTTGTCGTCCATATTGCAAGAACATAAAAACAAGGCTACAAAATTTGTTTCAGGTTTTTGGGAGCTAAGCACCAAACAAAACCCAGAAGTGCAGACATCAAGGAACAAAACCCAAAAGTCAATTTTCAGAATCCTAACAGGGACCCATTCGCCACTTGGGGTGAATGAGTCGTTTGTGACCTAAAAATAACAAGTTTTAATAAGGTACACATTGTTTCAGCCTATCAAAACTTCCCTTATTGTTCCTATAATAGTTAGGAGTATTTTATGATTGTTATTTACATCATATCATACACGTAATTGCATGTTTTATGGGAAAAACTAAGTGATTCATCATCTTGATCAATTCATTTTGATAAAACCCTAATTTTCACCTATTAACATAATGGTGAACTCGACCTATTGAATGTTGTAGTTTTCTAATCTTGGAGTCCTTTTTCTCATCCTAGGTTAAATATTGCATTCATTTGCATCCATTAGCATTGAATTAGATCTTATTTAGGGTGTCCTACTTTGCATTCAAACTTGCATCTATCTAGGGTTTTAGAATTGCATTGTTTTACATTCCTTAAATATGAAAAAAACAAAAACAAATCAATCATCTCACATATCATTTAGATCATATAAATTTGCATTTGAAAATAAAAACAAAATTGCATTTCAATTAGGTATTTGCATTCATCATTTTATCACCTTTTCAACTTGCATTTCATAGTACATTTCCAGAAATCTAAAACTGAAAGTTACTGTTCCAGACCTAAAACTGAAAAACATTGGAAAAAGCTTAAAAATCAAACAAAAATAGCTAAAAACCCTAATCAAGGACCCATTCACCCCTACTGGAAAATGAGTCCCTAATCAAGCTTGACCTGAATTTTCTGGCATCTGAAAATCATTGAAAAACACCTAAAAATAAGTAAAAACATTTCAAGAATCCTCATCTAGGACCCATTTGCCCCAACTAGTGAATGAGTCCTGACAAGGTCCTAATCTGAACTTTCTGGAATTTAAAATCTTTTTTTAGGCTTTTGTTTGTTGTTGTTACATTTCTATTTCTTTTTTTTAATTTTATGTTTCATTAAATTCATTAAATCTAGCTTAATTTGCTTCATTTAGTGCATTGTAAAATTCAAAATTGTATTTACAACATTTCATTTTCAATCTATTGCATAGTTTAAGTCTGAAAAATCTAAAAGTGGACAAGTGTTTTAGCAATGTATGGAAGTATTTTTTCTCTTTGGTTGATGTATCAAGTTGTGTTTTCAGCAATGAACTTAATGCAATTGAACCTACTTACGCTCACACAACTCCTAATGAGTGTCCTCATGAAGTTGACATCATTGGAGAAGATGATGCTAGCATGCACAAATTCATATATGGTTGCCTTAAAAACCTTGAGAATAATGCATCCTTTTGTCCTTCCACGAAACAACCAACACAACTTAAGATGTTTGGTCTTTTACATCCTAAAATTGAGTCACAAACTAAGCCTAAAATTCCAACTATGAGTGAACCTATTTCCTCTAGTCAAGTGCATAATCATTTATATTATGTTAACAAAGTGACCAATACCCCTATCAACCTTGAAGAGACTTATGGCTAAGGCTTTAAGATTTTAACTAACCAAGGATGCGACATAACTAATGAGCATGAAATACATAAAATTTTAGAGAAAATTCCTATTGAAAAAACAAAAGGGATAGTATATTAAGATCCTCCTCCCAACATAAGTGTCCTTCCTAAAGAACAACCAATGTCTCATAGCGATGATAAAGAAGACAATGTCATTTCGGGTCCTCCTGCTCTATATCCACTTAGAGAAATTAGTGAATCTAGCAAGCAACGAAGACCTTACAAAATCAAGAAACTACAATTCCCTTTCCCACCATCTGAAATTTAAAGAACTTTACACATACTTCTAAGCCAAGGACTTATTACATTACCAACCATGCGAGAAAATTGATTCCTAAGAATACAAACACATCTCATTGTAGATACCATAGAATTTTTGGACATAATAGTGATGAGTGTCATGCAACAAATATTTAAAAAGTTCAATATCATAAAGATAGTCCCTTAAAGCATGCATTCCACTCCTTGCCATGTAATAGTTGTAGGATCTTAAACATTCTCATTATTACATGTTGAACATTCATTGCAAATCATTTTCTTTTACAAGGATCTCATTCTCATCACCTATCTCGACTCATCATTGTCCTGCACTTAGTGGGGGTAGGGGTTAGTTAGCCTTGTCCTAGTTTTGGTACATGTTGTCCCTTTGGCTAGTTGTCTGCCTTCCATTTATACCAACTGAGATTGGGATGTGGATGACCTGCTCTAGGTTGACTTTCATGTGCCTTACTAATCTTTTACTTTTTCATGTTTCCTTATGTGATTGCATTTGTGTAATGTGATCCCCGTAATGTTTTGTTTTATGTATATCTCTCTTTTCATGCATTCATCTATATGTACCTACATTCTTCTTTATCTTGTAAGAATTTTATCCTTTTCATTTGTCTTATGCTTTCCTTTTGGGGATGATGCAAGTCGTTGAGACATTTAGGTCTCTTCCATGTTGACCTAAACACTTTTTTCTTTGTTTTCACTCTCTATGTGTCATTCTTCCAGTTCCATGAGTATTTACAGAATGATGACAGTTTTGAGCTCTATAACAACATTGTAGCAAAGACATATTGACCCTGAATCCATAGATCCCTTATGTATTTTTGGGGGAAACCCCTTCCTTTTTCATGGCATAGTTTTATTTTGAAAACATATGACTTGGCATAGGGTTTTCCGAGGAAATCTCTCATGTCTTAGGAGAAAATATTGGCTACTTTAAAGTAATTACTCACAACAATGGTGTTAGCAACCGCTTTAAAGTGGGGGCATACATCGATGACATCTTTCAGCATATTTCATGGTGTGATTTTCTTTTTTCTTGTGACATGTCCTTTTCTTGGTGGTGTTATTGGATTTCATGTCCTCCAAGAGCACAATATTTCTAAGCATATGGTCTCCCTGAGTGGCATGATGTGAAGCAAGAGGCATCCCATAAGTGGTGATCTAACACTCTCTGACTTGTCCTCTTTTGGAGACATTAGGCACAATGTTCCCTAAGAAGAAGACCTTACATGAACAAAGCAAAATCCCCCTTAACAAAAACTTATATACATGACATTAAAAAACATTCAAAAGCATAGCATTGTGGTGCCTTATCAAAGTTGTCAGGAGGATAACTTCGGTATGGTATGGGAGGCTAATATGATTATCTCATTTGTCACCTCATTGGGACAACTCACCTAGTGAACAAACTTTAAGATTCTCTAGACATTGAAAAATGTCCTAGATGATATCATACACTCAAATCAGGTTTACTAACATCATTTCCTCTCTAAACCTATCCTCTTTTTGCTTAATTAATCGAATTAGCCAAGCTAATTAATTAATTGCATCATTTTCGTCTATTAACCTAATTAATTCAAATTGGATTAATTCACCCCCTTTCACACTAACATTTCATCTCATTAAATTAAATAAATCTAAGTATTTAATTTAATTCCCAAGTCATCTTATTTAATTAAATAGCCCTAAGTTATTTATTTAAATATCATTTCATCTCTCCCTCATTCATTAAATCATTTAATTTAATGAATACCCCTTTAATTCTTCTAATCCCCTAATTGTATGATTAAACCGTGTTTAATTAACAATTAAACTAATTTTCATCCAAAAAGGGAATATTCCTTATCCCTTTTTTTGCACAATTAAAACTTTGTTTTAAATTGCAAAATATCTTTTATCCTCACCCATGAGAATATTTCAAAGAATATTCTCTCTCCTCCAATCATCTTGCTTGGCTTCTTGAACAAGTTAAACCTTTAACCTCTTGAGTAAGTCACCTGGTGACTTGTGTGTGCAAGTCAAAAGTGTGTTTATTTGGAACAAATGTGATCCCTTGATTAATTCCCATCTTGTATTCTCATCCATTTATGAGAATCCATGATCCTCCTATTTCCTCCATCCTTGACCGTTGATTGATCTTTTTGATCTCAACCCTCCATTTCTCATTTGCTCTCCTATAAATAGGTCACTATTTGGAAACAAATGGATCCATATTTCAATTGAAAACTTATGTTATTGAACTCACTTGCATTCACACTCAATTTTTTACTCACTTTCAGCTTGTTTTAGTTCATTTTTTAGTTGCATAATAGCTTTAAGCTTTCATTAATGGCTTCCATGCATCCATTTTATCTTGTTTATAAATTAGGGTTTCCATCTTTTAGCTTAGAATTAGCTTAGATTAGCTTAGCAATGACATAGATCAATTTTAGCATAAAATTATGTTAATTTAGCTTGCATCATATTTAATTTAGCATAAATTAGGTTTTCATCCATTTATCACAATGGTTTCATCAATTCTCTTCCATAGAATTAATTGAAACAGGCTCACTAATCACGAGATTGGGAAAGGGTCATTGTTTCACATCAACACGCCACCAATTCCAAAATAGGATAAGTTTCAAATGGGTTAGAGTAGGAATTTAACTGTTTTGGTAGTTTGTAATTTTTAGTTTCAATAAATGCTTAGTTTAACTTTCAATTTGAATGATCTTGTATGTGATTGAGGTTTAGTGGCTAAGTTATGCTTTGATTCATCATGGATCAAGCATAACCGACCCACACTGATGATCCTCGGTCCACATTCTAGTGCTAGAAGGAGGGTAAACCATCAATTTAGTCAATTTTTAGCTCAAACTCCATTCATTTGCTTTTTTTGCAAATACAGCAACGCCTAAATCAAATACAAGGACACACTTTGAAGAGCGTCACCATATAGCAACGCTATCTTAGTTTGAAATAACATCAATTAAATGCACAGGCGTTGATTTAAATTTGGCAATGCTAATTTAATATAGAGGTATCGAAGACTTCAAACAGTGATGCCCCAAAATTCATTAGAGCGACACTCGATAAAATCCTAATGCTATCGTGCTCTCTATTTTTGTTGCAAAGTGATTCCCAAATTCACCAAAGCAACACCCAAATTTTAAATCTCGATGCTATCATGTTCAGCAATGCCCAACCAGGGTAAGAAGTTTTATGATAGTTTTTTCGACATGTGCTTTAATTTTCTCAATTCGTCAGATCACTAACGCACTTCTAACATTGTTCTAGTTGTTAGACTAACAGGGTTTTGTAGGCTGGATGCCATGGAGCTAAAGTGAAGAAAGTCTTCTTATCTTGAAATTCTATAATTGTAACAAGCGTTTGACGCTTTTGGGGCAATTATAACCCAACTTTTTATGCTTTCTACTTTCTATTGTAGGACCTCACTAGACTTCAATTGGGTTTAAAATGAATGCTCAAATAGGACTAAAATTGAACCCTCATCTCATCATTGTCTTTTGGGTTTGAAATTGAACAAAGCAACTTCATATTTCGTTTGGTGCATAAAATGAAGTCATCTTAGCTTAAGGGTTCAAATTTACAACTATTTTTCATGTTTTGTGGTTTACAACGTTGTTATTGAATGCGTATGCAATTCTCTTGTTCCATTTGGTGATCTTTAGAAACAAAAACATTCCTTAACATTTTGTATAATCACCTACATCTTTCAATTTTGATTAAAATTAAACCCCCTTGTGAGTGTGAGAAAAAGGAATAGCATGCGTTCTCTCTTTGTTCATACGAATGAAGATGATCAAACTACGGATGTACTTCCTTGCTATTTTTTATCTTTAGAGGATTTTCCTCCCCACTTCAAAAGGAGGGATCAACCCAAACAGTAACAAGCTAAAGCCAAGCTCTTCCAAACCGCTATATAAATGTGTGGTTGCAATGAAAATTGGGATCAATGGGAAGTGGTACATTATAGCTCTCCCCCAGTATCTTTATGATGCATAAATCCCTTGTTCTAAGGGTTGGGAGACTTCTTGATGGAGTTTACCATTGCGCCCCCTAAACTAGAAGCCCTTAATACGAACCCTTGTTTAGAAGCCAAAAATCCTTAATACTTGTTGGTGCAAGATCAGTCGTTCTGAAGCCACCCCACATTTGTACTATTCAATTGTAGAAATAGAAAAATCCTTTTGATCTCTGGATTTTAAGGATTTTGAGATTTGGTGGTCCTGAGAAGTGTGTGTCGTGGAGGGGAACCAATGTCACTAAATCTCTAATTGTTAGCATTGTTTAGTGTTTGGAGAAATCTGAATGGGCATTCAACAAGTATAGCCATTTTGAACCTAGGGTTGTAAATGACTGTGATTCAGTTTAATACTTTGCTTGGTTCTAAAATGATACAAAAACAAACACCCACTATCGTCCTCAAAATTTCGAACACTTTGGCCTAAATATGGATACCTCTTGAAAAAGCCTTGATATTACTGCTTTTCCTAAGGATTCTATCCTTAGATATTTCTAAATATCTTGACTTATATCAAAATCCATATTTTCCAAAGATAACATAGGCAATTATGGCTTCAACCTCATGATTCTCACAAAATCGACATTGTGAAAGTTATGATGTTTTGGACATAAACATTTAGTTTGAAAACTTAATCAAGACAAGTGATTGTGGTAAAATAAATTTTACTTAAGCAAGATAAATTGACCAATGAACCCCACATGAGTATTTGGAGACTGATTTATCCCGTTGAACAACCTAATCTTTCAGGTGCTATAATTCAACCAAACTGTGAACTCACTAACCGGGAACAAACCAATCTCATTAGCAGTTTGAGAAGCTTCACTTTTGAAACAAAAGAAACAAATACCCAATGGAGAAATGCAACACCCATTTTAGAAAAAGAAGAGGAACAAACTAATATTGAGGTTAGAAGGCCCATAGTACCACCACCCACATGGCAATAAATATCCTCCTTTCTTCCATAAAGTTAAACTGTTTCTAAATGATCTCACGTAAAGTCAAGATCCATAAAGTAAGGTCTATAGGTTGTCATTTTAGACTTAGACATCTTAGTCCAAAATCTCTCAAGAAACATCTTTGGGCACTTCACGAAACTAGAACTAGGTTGGTATACAACTTTTACAATTGTGCTTCGAGACACAATCCAAACTTGTATTCCTTTTATTACTGTCAGAATCCTGAACTTTTCCAACGTTTCCGATTTCTCACATAATCATGACCTTGAACTCCCCTAAATGATCTATCACAAAATCAAAATCCATAGGGGAAGATCTACAAATCACCATTACAAACATAGGTATCATAATTCCAAATTTAGTAGGAAGTGGGCCTTAATACTTTATCGCAATCACAATCTCTTGTTGAGAAACGATTATGCTTGAGCTAGGAGGAACCAAACAGATTTACATACCCATATCCATACTCTTTAGGATCTGAAAAATTTAGAGGTCTAGCATCATTCTCACTACCTTGGTCTTGTCAAAACAAAGGTTCACTTTAAGTCAACATTGGGTCAAACATCTTGTCCACCCCTTTCATCAAAATTTCATTCTCCACTTCACCTATCTTTGCAAAAAATTTGAATACACCAACACTTTGTGACTTGAACATCTATCAAATTGTTGATCATCAAAGCTTGTGCTTCTCTGACAGTCTTATGGGAAATTCAACGAGTGGGGGATAAAATGTGTCTCACTGAATACCTCCGGGTTTTTTATAGAAATTCAGCTCTTCTTTTGGGGTTTTGAGATAAGGGGAGAAGGAAATGTAAACATAAAATATAAAAGGTGATGCGCGAAAGCTTTTACAATATTTCAAACTCAAATTATTCCTATGATTGATATAAATAGACACAAAACACCACCACCCTTCATTGTTGGAAAGAGAACAAACAACAAAGGCTAACTTCAAGCACAATGTAGACTTTCATATCTTTTTGTGGGCAGTGTTAATTAAGGTCTGATCAAACACAAAGATTTTTTATGAGTAAAAAAATAATATTTCAGAAATTACAAGAACTATATCTCCTAATACAACATAGCACAACAAAATAACAACTTTCAGAAAAACAGAAAAGTCCAATGACATAGTCCAATTTTCCTACTCCACTATTCTACAATACAAGCATAAAGCATAGAAATCCACTATTTAAACTATCTGGATACAGCTTGCAAGACACGGTGTTTCATTCAAAATGACAATATAAAGAAAGAAAGCTTGAAAAAGGTCATACATGCACAGTCTCAACAAATTCTTCTGAATAGTTCCTGCTTAATTATGAACTGAACTTTGAAACAAAGGTTGGATGCCAATCCGACAATAGTTTAAACCTTAATAGATATAACATGCCAGAATAAAGTAGTTTTGTCACTTGTTTTTGAAAAATAATTCTAAAATCCTAAGAAAACTAAAGAAACACTTCTTTTGACAAAGAAACTGTCACTTGGAATCCAACCCTTCATTGTATCATCACTCTTCTCTTATAGCTGCCAAAAGAAAGAAACGCTGCCTTAGTACATAAGTTATTGCTGCCAGATGTTGATATTTGATAGCTCGCAATCTAATCGTAAACCCTTGGTTAGGCCACAAAAGATATTTGCTCATTAACTCCTAGTGTGCATTAATGTCTTTTAGATATTTTAAATATAGAAACTCATATATGATCAGATCCTAAAAACAACAACCTGGAAAAGGATTCTATTGACCAATCGCACCATTTCGAAGCACCGACTCGAAGCTTCCATCCCAAGAACCAAGAAAAGAAAAATTGACAAGTTCCAACAGTCTCCAAAAGATATTACCTCATAAGAGGCACAGTCTTATGTTTCCAAAAAATGTTTTTGTAGAAAACTTTCATCATTATGGCACGTGTCTTGGATGCTCCTCCGTAAAGAAAATGATGAGGGAAAGCCATGCAACCACCACGTGGTGCATTGCTCATCTTTCTTATCGGCTCTTCATTATCTTGAACACCTTCGCATTCAAAACAAAGGAGGCCATAAGATTGGAAGACTAAGGAAAAGAAACACACTTCATAGTTTTGGCGACTCACAGGGGCCTTTGCTTGCGGAGGTACGAACCCAACTCTCTAGAAACTCCTGAAGTTTTAGGAAGGAGTGTTGCACCTTCCATTCTTCTTCAATTGGTAAAGACATACTATGGATGAGTCTGTAGGCTTGATCAAGTTAGAAAACTTCTTTGAATGACATGACCCCCACCTTGCAGTGACCACTCCAAGGTAATGATAAAGGCGAGAAAGGAAAAGAATCTCACGCTCAACCTCATCAATTGCATGTGTTGTACTTGAACTTGGGAGTTCTGCAGAAGTCCGATCCTTTTGTTTGATAGCTTCTATAATTTTCTCTACTGTCTACACATCTTTTTTTGGGGAGAAAAGGGGAGGTAGTCCATAGTTGACCAAAACATTGAATTCCTTTTTGATTTCTTCAACTCTCCTTGCCAACACCTTTTGGAAATCTTTACACCTTTTGGAAACCTTGTGGGAGTTGACAATTTCACTGGCCTTGATGTAAGTGGTTCATCGGTCAATAATCCTGGCATCTTTCAGGACCTCGTCAGAAGCCACACAAAGTCTAGAAATAAAACTTTGTGATTCTGCCACTCGAGAGTCACATGCCTGTAGAATGTAATCAACTGTTGAGCGAATTTTTCCATTTATTCCTTGAACATCTCTCAAGAATTGAAAGACGGGCCTAAGAACAAGAATTGCGGCTAAGATTTTCTCCCAATGTGAAGATACCAATCTTTTTAGCAGTGGGAGGGACCCGGTCTTTTGAGCAATGGCTAGCTCCTGATTGAGTTGAGTCTCCTTGGTCCTTGCATTTTCCTCTATCTAACCCTTTTCCTTGAGAGCGTCTGCCAGCTTAGAGATTATTCTTCGTACCTCTAAATCATGGGTCTGCAATGCGGATACAACCTCTTGTTTTTCCAGCTTCAATTTTTCCATTTCTGCCTGTACCTTCTTAGTGCTATCAAAAAACTAAGATCGGACATTGCCCAACTCTTTCTATAAGTTTTCGTGAGTACTTCTATACTCCATGTTGGTCTGATGTTGGGTGGCGAGATCAACTTTTAATCTCTCAATTTTGGCATGTAGCCGAACTTCTTGGCCCTATGCTTCTTCAAGAAACCTCGATTTTTCCCCTTGCTTACCTTGTATTTGCATTATGCGGGCCAACTCAACATCCTTAGCCTTCAGCTTAGTTTGCAACCTATCCATTGTTTCCCTTACATTCACCAACTATGTCTCATGCTTTTTAACTTTCTACCTAGCTTTTCATAGTCTGAATATACCACCTGTTGGGTGGTCTTAGCCAAGACCACCTTGTTGCATGGACGAGTTTCAATTAGATCTAGGCTCATCGTCCAGATATCGTAATCCTCCAACTACATTTGTCCCTTAGGTTTAGCCACAAGCGGTGTCATGGTGCTGATCAAAAGGGAATTTTGCTCCTCATTGTAACAAGCCTCAATTTTCATAGTAGTCGACAGCTCAACATTCTTCATAAGCTGTCTTTGTTTAGCATTTCATTGGGCTTTCTTTGTTGCATTGAAATGATCTTGGAGGGTTTGAGGGACGTAAAAAAATTTGTGTTGCAATAGGGGCACCAGGAGGGACACCAAAAAGGGTAACACGAGGGGAGACCTTAAATGTATGAGCATGGGGAGAGGCGAAAGGGAGTGTTATCATGGAAAAGGGGGGTGTAACACCCCTCCATTTTGGATGTTTGGATCATAAGTGTTTACTTTGTAATGCTTTGTTCTATTTATGTTGTGACTTTGGAACTTGGTTACTTTTGATCGCATTGTTAAATGATGTGAATGTTATATTTTGATGTGATGTTATTTTACTCCGATGTTATCTTTATGGCATGTTTTGGAATAATTTAGCAGATATTTGATTTAATGATGGTTTATGCTTTGATCATATCATTGATGTTAGAATCGCCAGTTAGTAATATTGTATTGGTGAATGGGACGGGATTGTACCACTCGCTTGCGAGCGCCCTACGATTTTGAGATTTCCGCTTCACGGTGTGTCTTATTATATATATAGATTTGCACGTTCGATATGCTCTTTGCTCGCAGGTTGATAGCTACAAGACATCGACTCCACCTGACTTCACAGGTTTGAGCATGTCCATTGACCAATGGTTATCGATTGGGAGATAGTAGCTAGGTTTTTCGTGCCAAGTTGTCACCCTAGTCATAGTTGGTCGTCGGGTTTAGTGGTTTTGATTTGGTTCTTTCCTCTTTGGTTAACTATTTCATTTCATATTTTAAAGGTTATTAGATGATGGGTGTAGTTAAAATGATGTTTAAATGTAGCTTGTTGCAATGTTGAAATGTTATTTATTTTATTGATTAATTTGATTTAATTAATAAAATAATTTTTAGTTTATTGATTAACTAGGTTAATGGTGATAAATTAAATGAAATAGTTGTTTTGGCATTATTCTATATTTAGATTCAAATTTAAAATGAAAATGGAAATCATGTTGGATACTTAAAGTTAAATTAAAAGAAAAATAGAAATGTGTTTTAAATTTCACTTTTTAAAATTTTGGATAAAATATATTCTTTGCAACTTTGAGATTTTTGGTTTTAAATGAAATTTTGAAATGCATGAAATATCATTTTGAAAGTAAATTGTTTTAAAATTTTAAAAATGGAAATATCCTCCAAATGTTCAATAAATTTAGTGGGTGGGATATTTTTAGGGGTTTGACCAAATTTGGGGAAAGCTCTTTGTAAGGAAATGCAATTTCATTTTGTTTTTCAATTTTGAAATTTTGGTGGAGAGTTTGGTTGTGGCTGGATTTGGAATCACCATTGTTAAGTCTTCAAGCTTTGGAGAAAAACTAGGTTCCCTCTTTGATTTTATTTTATTTTTTTCATTTTGAAATGAGTTTCAATCTTTGTTATGCTGTGTGAAAATCTTTAAACTGCTGTTTGGAATTTCAATAAAAACCCATGTGAAATGAATTCAAATCTTGCAAACTGTTGTTGGATTTAGGAAAGAAAACCAAAACAACAATCACAATAAAAAAAAATAGGAAGAAAACCAAAAGAAATGTGTTTATCAAACTGAAATTTGAACCAGTCATGGTGTTGCCAAATTTATTTGGTTATTGCAAAATCCTGTTGTTCATTTGCACAATATGACTGGAAATGGAAATAAAATGAAAACTTTGGTTTTGATATAATTTATAAATATATATTTTGTTTGGTTGTTCTGGAAAAATTCTGGGTTTTGAAAAAAAATTATTTATACAGAAAAAAATTCTTCTTGTACAGGGGACTGCCCTGTTGTTTTTTCTTTCATTGGAAAGATGTTATTTAAAAAAAATTATAAAAAATTAGGAGTGGAGAGGGGAGGGTCGTAGCCCTGCTCCCCTCCTCCCCTCCACCACGGGCCCATGGGAGGCTGCTCCCACAGCGCCCCACATGGGAGGCGCTGCCCACACAGCATATGGGGGAGGCTGTGTGGTACCACTCCCTTATGGGAGGGCCTCATTATTAAGTTTGTTTTTTTTAATTAAAATTTATATTCATTTTTTTATATTATTTTAATATTTATATATAATATATATATATATTATATATATAATAATAATATTATATAATATATATATAATATATATATATGTTTTTTTTTTGAGCTCTGAGGAATGGGTATACGACCCTATAAAAGCTGCGGTGCACACGGTAAACTTTTAGCGTGTGACAGCTGGTGCGACACACCCTCCGGTACCACGGGGGTGGGGGAGACTAGACCTCGTGACCAACCTCCTGCAACAGGAAAGATTTAGCCAACCGAGCTAGGGCCCCAACCCCGGTAATATATATATATGTTATATGTATATATATATAATATTATTTTAATATTTAAATAATTTTATTAATAAGTGATTATTTATATATATACATTATATATATATACATTATATATATATATTATGTATAGCTATAGTGTGCATATATGCACATATATATATATGTAATGTATATATGTCTTGTGTATTTTTAGATAATTTAATCAATTGAATGTAAATAGAAATATATAAATGCATATATATGAGTTGTATATACATGATGTATATATTTTCATATATATATATATATTAATCAATATGGGTATTTAAATATAGTTAATTATAAGCTGATTATTTCCCTATTGTAGTTGAAATTTAGTGGATTGTATAATCAAATGTTTTATTTTAATAGTGGACTTATATTATTTTGTGTATTTGGGTAATAGGGAAATAGAATATTAGTTTAAATTCTTCAATTGTGCAATCGTAATTTTTATTACCCTGAAGTAGTGCAAACCATTTTAATTATTTATACTTAGTTATATACGTTATGTCATTGTTTGACTTGGATTTAGGAAATCCTAAAGTAGGTGATTAAATCGTCAAATTGATTTTCTTTATGTAATCTCCCTCTTTCGCGTTGATGGGAAAATAGAGTAAATGTTTTGAAGTCTTCCAGATAGGGGATTCGTTTATTGGTATGGGTTGTCGTTATGTTAGTCAACCTTTGTTTTGTCGTGGGAAGTGTGTATAGTTGCACCATGTTGTTTCACCTGGTTTTCATGAACGGGGATGGTTTGTGCCTCCTTGGGAATAAGAGAGGGTTATGTGGTTTGTGCCTCCTTTGGAAGGAGTGGGGTTTGTATTTTGTTTTCCTCCAGTGTTTGGAGTGAGTTTCCCTTGTTCGTTGCCTCCTTGGAATTGGAGAGGTCGTCTTATCTAGTTTACCCATTGGATTGTGGTTTTGTATCATGGTTGTGTTGTCGATAGAAGAGTGGCTCTTTGTGGGGGTCCGACACACAAAGGGGTGCCAGGGTAACTCACCTAGGGTTTAATCAAGTGATAATTTTAAAAAAATTAATGGGGAACTTTCACACTAATAAAGATAATGAATGCCTCTCTCATGAAGCATGTGTTTGTTAAGGCTCAAGATGAGACGAGACGCATAGTTTTGCATGAGGGTCCGGTGGCTGGTAGAGGCAAGCCAGGGTAACCCAAGATGGGGGTCTGGTAGCCTAGGAAGGTTGAGCTAGGGTAACTCATGGCAATTTATGTATGACACTCTACCTACGTCAGCAGTCAATCAGATATTGTGTGGTGTACAGATGATGTTCATGATCATTGTTCTCTGGAAGCATTGTAACCTTGTGTTAAGTGATATTGTGGTTGTTGAGGTTTCAGTTCAGTTATGTTTTAGCCTGTATCTAGAGGTAGATGGTCTTGTATAGAAATTCATGGTTACTATCTCCTAGCATGGGGGGTGAGCCTTCGGGTATCACATGGTTGGGTGGAACGTGCACCTTAATCTGTTGGGTTGTCTTCTTGTTCGTGTGGACAAGATTTCCAGTTGGAGAGCTCGTGAGATCTAGTTTCATTTCATGCTTTATGCTTTCAGTTAATATTGTAATTTTATTACCCCTCATTGTTATCGAGGTGGAAGTTGTAATATGTAATTTTGCTTATTGGATTTATCTCATTCAGGGAATGAGTGTTGTAACCTTATTGCTATGTGATCGTTATTGAAATCATGTGGTACTTCATATTCTTTGATAGAAATTATCATGTATGGAATGTATGCATTCTTATTTCTTTAAGTATTTAAATGTTATGGTGTTAATTCATGTTTCTTGTTTGGATTTAAGTAACTCAGTCTCGTAACCTTAGGGGATGGGTTGGCAATGGTTAGTGAACTTTCATGTTAATTGTACTTAATCAAAAAAAATTAGTTCGTTTGTGTAGTAAATTGCAAACTTCCCCTAGGGTTGCGTGGCGGGGTGTTACAGGGGGCACACCCAACTAAGACTGAACAAGGGATTTTCTAGTAGGATTGAACAGAGACATGGTTGGGTGGAAAATTATTTGCTTGAAAGTTGATGGGACGAGAGTGGGGGTTAGTACGGATGTTTCATCTTTTTCAAAAGGGGCCCTTGATAGGGCAAACAAAGAGTCAACAACAGCTGAAACAAATGTTGCTCGCTCAGCGTGTGGGGTAGTCTCAAGAATTTCATTTCGAATAGGAAGGGGTGTATTTAGGACTATTAAGTCACGACCTGAGGATGGAGAATTCCTTTCCAAGAGAGGAGGAGAGGGGGTAACCAAAGATGCAGAAATAGGAAGAAAAGGAGCAAGACTTACCTGAACCACGGTGATTGGCACATCCTAGAAGGCAGACTCCACCTCTTCTTCACCTCAAGTCAGCGTATCGGATATGCCTAGATCTTCGACCCGCCTTCTCTTTTCATGACCAAAACTGACATGTTCTGATTTCCTAGCCACCGATCTCTTTGAAACTTACCCCTCAGTGACCGCAATGGATGACGATCTTGTGGACCGTCGAAGTCCTTTTACCTTACTCTAGGAACTCGAGGAGGACACGGCTCGTGAATCCTTTTTCCTTTAATCCCTCTGACTATCAAGTTCTCGAGGTCAAGGAGTCCAACGCATAACTTGTTCTGCATCGATTTCATGGTTGGTTTCTGGATTACTATTATCGAAACTAGCCTCCTTATCATAAATAGACTCAAATTCTTTGTCCTGTGGGAACTATAAGACAAGAAGGTTGGGGCAACGTAGCTCCTGTCGGAACCTCCAAAAATCTACCTTCTTTCTTTCTGACCATCCCTTTTTCTTCAGCTCTGTGTTAATGGATTTATTTATTGGAAGGTTTCTATCATATGAGACCTTTGGTGTGTAGAAACTCAGCCATTCTAGTCGCTTGAAAGGAATATGCTTCAAATCAATATATACTTCTACACCTTCTTGAGTCACATTCTTCCTCCTCTCGAAGTATTTCCACTCTTCATGCTTCATGCTATAAATTCCCCGTAGGTTGTAGTCCCACTTATCACAAATGACGACTAGACTCAAAGATTCCAATAGATCCTTGAGCTCTTCTTCACAAAATCGCTTTGTAAGCGATACTTGACTGTTAGCAATATTGAGAGGGAGAAAATACAACTTTTTCTTATTCCTTCCCGCGTCGTAGATCCTTTCAACAACGGTCAACTGGCGGCATGCTTCCAGTGCAAAAACTCTATCTGTTACAAACCTAGGGAGTCGAAAAGACTCATTGGGAAAACCATGGAATCTAATAAATGTAAAATCCACACCCAGGAAATAATCCACTAGGTTCGACGAGATACTCATCCATTGTAGAACCTTAGGAGAGAAATGTCCTATAGGGCGAGGTAATAATTCTTGGAGCACATGCCTCAAAAAGTAATCCGCAAACCCATAATAATCCCCTATTCTAGAAAGCATATGGGTCCACACATAAATCGATTGAAGACAACCCCTTTCATCCAACCTAGACACTGGCACATTTTTCCCAAAATATTCAAAATTTTGATGTAAAACCAAATGAGCCAAGAAGGAAGGATACCTAAATTTAGAATCGGTTCCATAATTTTTTAGCTATTTCAACATGTTCCTAGCTATCACATTGACAAAATCATAGTGTCTCTAGATTTTTTCCCTCTTTAGCTCAAAATCCAAGCCTAACTGAAAAGGAAGAACCTGGGTATCGTCATCAAGACCAAATACATAGGACAACATCGAGAATACTGCATGTGTGTCCCTCTTGAATATATCATATGATAGAGGGAAGGGAACATGACCTCTGTTTGGTCGTTCCCCCATTTCTTCTTCGTAAAAGTTCATTCTTTTGGCCTTTTCTTCCCCAAAAAGATCCATTTTTTCCTACTCAAACAACTCTAAATTCCAGCCCGTAGGGATACACAGCATATCCTGTATGGCTTGAGAAAAAATAGTAACCCCAATCCTACCATTTTGGATAACCCTTGTTACCTCATTGGATTTCCTAGCGCATGCATTGACTAATTATACGCATGGATGCACAACGAGCAACATAAACTGTGGCAAGCCACAATACCATAGCTGAAGCGCAAGACCCTCAATTGTCCCATATTTTTCCTTTCTTTGAAATGCGCCTTCTCTGAGGCTTTTAGGGTTAACCGACAACTTACGGTAAAAAAACATTGTTAGTGATATCTTGTACTACTCTTCTCACTGGCTTATCAACCGTCACCTTCTTGCAGCATTCAAAAGGTCACTCCTTCACTGTTGGGGCATTGGCGAATGACTTCCGCCCCAAAACACTGGCATAACCAGGTTGTTGACTTGAAGTTGTAGCCTATCTTTCAGAGGTTGAGGATTCTGCCATGATTGTATCAAAAGTTGCAAAGAGCTTCTTAGGGATAATGGCCACTTTCCCTTTCTCTCAAAGGAAAAACCTACTTTTGAGTGTAATGAATTTTCTTGCCAGTACATGCACTTAAGACTACACTATTACTGTTGGGCCATTAAATGATGCCACTGAAGTAATACGTGTGGACTAGAGATCTATATCCCTCGAGAATGCCAAAAATTCCATAAGGATAGAATTAGTACATTCCTTTCAACGCCTCTTAATCAAAAGAAAACATTTCCTCAAGAAGTGTGCTTTTCGTCATACCAAACATGTCGAGGTGGTGCAAAGTACCCTTGAAAAATGTAACCATTAATTTTTCAGAGTTTTAGTATGTTAACCCTCATCTTTTCTCATTAATGAGATAGTTGGCACTAATGATGGTGAAGGACACATGTCAAAAATTGGCACACGAGCACATTTACTCCCAACACACAAATTTATTTCTTAAGCCATCCTATGGGATCCTCCATATGATTTATCTAACTTGGTCCATTCTACCTCAAATTTTCCTGTTGTTGTCCAACCAAAAATAGACATTCTGTTGGTTGAGTTTGTTGGTTGGCCTTTTCTATATATAGCCACACCACCTTTTATAGCATTCATACGAACACAAAGTACCTTAAGTTGGTCTTCCGCTTATTTCCATTCCTCCATAATTCACCGCTTTTTAGAATGTCTGTTGGCTTAGGGACCCTATTCGGCTCCTTCCACAAAGGCCGCAATATAGTTTCTTGGGAGAGATTACTAGTGACCGAATCAAACACCTGGTCAAAAAATGTGACCCACTTATCATGACTACTTTCAAATGGGTGTTGGGTACAGACTACATTAGTGATGAGAACCAGCTTCGAAGCAACTGCAATGTGCTTTCTCACTTCATGGCCTCATTGTTGGATCTAAACATGTCCAATCCTATGATAATTGATTTGTACCACAAGATGTTTGACACCTCATTGATGGAAGGGCTTGGGAGGTAGTGCAAGTGGCCATCCTTGGTGTTGGTATACCAAGTACTATAGACCTCCAGAGGCATGTGGACTTTGACATAGACATGCCCTGGTTACCCTTTCTCTTTGACTTCCACACTATGGACATTGCAACACGCCACTATTATTCACAGCCGACAACCATTTTTCTACTATGTGAATACGGTGTGGAGTGAGTTATAGGACTAGCCTAGAGGAAACACTTTGACTTCCTTGTGCAGAGTAGCAATGAGTAGGCCTTGAGGCTACATTTGTGTTTGTTGTACTTTCGGCCCTCCTTTTGTAACTAGATAGAGAAGAAAAGAAAGAAAACTCGATGATGAGCCTTTTCTGCTTCCTAGATGACGGCCAGAGGCACTTCCTAATTACTTTTTCACGTTACCCCTTGTCTTTGAATCTTTCGCTTTGTAACTCTTTTTGGGTTTTCTCGAGAGAGCCTTATGCTTGGATCTAAGCCTTAGGCTGGCATGTATGTAGAATTCTCGATAAATATAATACAAGCTACTTGTCTCTTTAGTGTCCTTAGTTTCCTTATTCTCAAATTTTTGAAATATTTACAAAATTTTACATATGGTACATAACTGTTAAAATTCAAAGAACTATACATTTTAATGGAAAATCTTTAGATAAATACCGCTCACCGGTATACCTAAAACATTTCCTTCCATATCTTCAAGTTCATATGTGTTATTTTCTTTACATGTGTTGATTCGGAAAGGTCCCTTCCATAGTGCTTCAAATTTAGTGTGTTGCCTTGGTTTCACAATATGCTCATCATATTTTATTACTAAACTCCCTTCTTTGAATTTTGGACTAGAAGTCTATTTGTCAAACCATCGCTTGACTATCAGTTGTCAATTAATCATGGCTCCATAGGCCTTCTCTTTTTCTTCCTCTAGTTTGAGGAGTTTTGCTAGTCGTACTTCCATTCCACCATTTTCTTCAATTTCCAAGGCTTTCAGTAGTTGTAGAGAAGGAATTTATATGGAAATGGGTATCACTACCTCTTTTTCATATACCAACTCATAAGGAGAGGTCTTTAGAATCTACTTGGGGGTAATTCGTTCTGCGCACAGAGTTGCTCGCAAATGTTTGTGCCAATCCCTTTTCCGTTCTAACCCAATGCGTTTAATTAACCTAATTAGGTTTTTGTTGGTGGACTCTGCTAACACATTTCCTTGTGGGTAGTAATTTAATGAAGTTTTAAGAAAAATCCCATGCATAATAGCAAAATCTGACATCCCTGACCCAAAAAAAGCTCGGTCATTGTTGGATATGATGGTTTTGGGTGGCCCAAATCTAGTCACTATCTCTTCAAGGAAATTAACAATCTCACCTTTCGTTGCATTCTTTAGGGCTGTGGTTTCTATCCATCTTGTAAACTAATCAGTTGTCATGAGGATCCACTTGTATCCGACACTGGAAATAGGATTTTTATCATACCAATAAAATCCAAATCCCACTGGGGAAAGGGTTCCTCGGTTACAATCAGACTCAGGGGTTGAGCGGCATTCTTTCTTTTGCCAACAAAAAATGGGCACTGTGTACACTTCTGCACTAGATGATGTGCTTTGGAAAACATAGAGGGCCAATAATATCATGCCCACATTATTTTTAAAGTGGTGATCTTAGCGAAAAATTGCCCACCCTCAGGGTTATGGTGAAATTCCTTAAGAACTATTTCTGCCTATAGGTTATCAAGACATCAGAGCAGCAAACCATAATTTTTTAAAACTGTACATCTTCAATTAGTACATACTTGGTGCATTGCAGTCGGTAGTATCTCCTTTTATTGAATGGAAGATTGGTTGGGTAATATCCTTTCTACATGCACCATGTCCGATCAGCAACCTAAGACTCATTAGACTCGAATTGGTTCGAGTAAACTCAATCATTCTCATTTTCAACCACAAGACTTGTTTCTTGCATGATGTATTCACACAAACCTCTTCCTCAGACCAGCTTAGTTGGTCGGATATCTACATCATATTCTAGGATCTTGGTGATCCAATTTTCTCTTTTTTTAGTGATTTCACCCTCTGTGATGTACTCCTGCACACTAGGATGTGCTATGAGGATAGTGATTTTGTTGGCTGACACCAAGTGTCGAAACTTTTTTAAACTTTTAACTATGGAAAAAGCCTTCTTTTCCACAAGGTTGTACTTCATCTCATACCCCTTTAAAGTTCCAGAATGGAATGCAATAGAATATTCTCCTTCATTCTAATCGCCTTTCTAAGTGAGCACTGAACATATGCTATCCTGACCACTATATGCATAGAGTAAGAAATCCTTGGAAAAATCTGGATTAGCTAAGACCGGAGCAACGAAAATCACTATCTTTATTTGCTCAAAAGCTTCCTTTCCTTCAAGGGTCCACTTGAACAGTAGATTCCTTTTAAGCATCAGTGTGATAGGCCTCATAATACCAGCGAAGTCCAAAATAAACCTGTTGATGAAATTGATTTTCCCTAGGAATGATTGGAGTCCTTTCTAGTTTATTGGTAAGGGTAGTTCCATTATGGATCTAACTCTTTCGGCGTCTATTGATATTCCCTCTTTTGAGACTACAAAACCAAGTAGCTTACCTTGAGGTAATCCAAAGACATTTTTTTGGATTTAGAGAAATCTTGAACTATTGGCATTTCTGGAAAAAAAATTCTAGATGATCAAAATGATCGTCTTTTGATTTTGAAAAGACTGTTAGATCATCCAAATATATTAAAATGACTAGGTTGATTAAACCTCTAAAGGTGATATCCATTGCTTGTTGAAAGGTTGTGCCAGCATTTGACAGGATGAATGACATCTTAGCATATGCGAACATTACCCACTTAGTGGTAAACGTCATCTTTTGTTGGTCGCTCTCCTTGACATACACCGGGTTATATCCAGAAAAACCATCTAATAGTGAGAACATTTTAGATCCAACTATTGTCTGCAAAATTTTCTCCATTGATGGCAGAGGGTAATGGTCCTTCAACAATGCCTTGTTCAAATTTTAGAAATCAACACAAAGTCTGATATCACCATTCTTCTTTCGGATAGGTACCATTTTTGACACCCATGAGGAATGTTTGATTGGATATATTATTTTGGACTCAACCAGCTTGGTGAGCTCTTGTGCCATTAATGGATCAACCTTCGAGTTGGAAAGCCTTTGCTTCTATCGGACGGGCTTAGACCCTTCCTCCAAGTCAATGGTATGTTGAATTATACTGGGGTCATAACCTTTAAGGTCATCATATGTCCAGGCCATAACTTTGTCGTATTCATAACATAGATCCCTTAGTCTTTCTTTATCTTTTAGTGGAACCTCTTTTCTGACTTTCAACTTTCTACCCCTTCCGACATCAAGCTCTTCATAATCTCTTTCATCTGCCATGAACCTTCATTTTTTTTTCTTGCATCCTCACAGTCAAAGAGGTTCTCGAGGGAAATCAATCCTATTGGAAGCTTGTTCCCTTTCAATTGAATGACCTGCCCATCAAAATATTCTGCCCCTAGGATTGGAGTGTCAGGAACCATTCTCCCCTTTTGTATGAAGGTAGCTATTTGAGTATCTTCATTGAAAACTTGCCAATTTTTGTCATTGTCAGGAATTGAGGGTCAGACAATGACCTGTACTGCATTTTTCCTAGTTGAGTTGGAAGCTGGTTCGAATTATGACCCAACTGATTCCATTCGTTCAACTATGTTTTTCTAGGATTGGGGAATAACTTGTGCGTTGAAGGCTTTGAAACTCTCAATTAGGTCCCAGAATCGGTGTTTGTATGATGTCATTCGAGTATTCTTTGTTGTTGCTTGACCATGGACCTAGTCACTACTAGTTCTGAATCTCCAAAAACTTGTATTCTCTTTATACCCATTCTTTGTGCAAGGTTTAGGCCATGAACTAAGGCTTCATATTCAACATCATTATTCGAACATGGGAACATAAAATGGTAAGCTCTAAGAGTCTCAGATCCTATTGGAGAGAGTAATCAGATGCTCGCACCAGAGTCGGCTTTACACTTGGAACCATCAAAATATAGGGTCCATAGACGATTATCAGATGGGTCATCAATTTTCTCCTCATCCTTTATTAGTTTTAGGAAGGTTTGATCATCGTCAAAAATTACATAAGTGTTGAGCCCGGTCGCATGGAAGTTGTCGAATGGATCAGAATCAATGAATTGGTTGAGCAACACTTCTTCCTCTGGAGTCCGCTCACTTGTATCATATTAATCTTCTAGCATTTCAACACAATATTTCAATGTTGAGTATAGCAGTATGTACGGCCTCAAAGCATAGGAATGCATTGTTTGCAATATGTTCGAGATGCAAAGGTTCGGAAAGAATCTTCATCTTTTCCCTGTGCTTGGTTCTCAAAATCAGGTGGGATCAGTCAAGTGCCAGGTATCTGCCAAGTTTGGTGGTGAAATCCCTTGATAGACACATTCTGAAGACTGACATAATGTCTATTAATACCACTCCTTGCATGACTATCTAGCTTGGGTAGTGGAAAAGGGTCAGGGAAAGATCCCTTATTCGACCAAGGGTCAGGACCTTCTTTCCATCTAGTTGCATATTTCCCTTTTCCGAAGGCTCATATTTGAGGGTGTTGTCACAATAGTGGTTTACAATTCCTGAGAGGAACGAATTTTAGCTGAAATCACATATTTTTAGAAAATATAATAATTTAAGCCTTAAAAAGTTCCATTTTAAGGATTCCAATTGAAGAGGGTTTGATCAAATCACCTTAGATCAAACCCCCTTGGATAGAACTCGCTAGTTTTAAACCATACCTATAAATGCTGCCTTTTACACCTATCAAAATGTTGATAAAAACTCACTTTTGATTTTAGCTTTTGGGGGATCAAATGAATTCATTTAAATTTATTTCAAATGATTATGGTATTCCTCAGAACAAGCTATCCAATGAATATAATTTTAATATGTTTTGGTTTTGTTATGTATTTGTTTTTAAGTTTTATTAAACATAGGTTTTTTCATCGAAAATGAATTTCTTTGTTCTTCACATGTGGAAAAATAGAAGATTATCAAAAAAAAAATTGAAAAATATGATTGCACCATATATTGAAGTCCTTGATCCAACAAAAAATATTAAATTAAAATTTAACATATACAAAAAAAGTTACGCGTTATACGGTCGCGCTATGTCCTGAATTGTAATTTGTTTGATTTTGAAACTTGATTAAGGAAAAAATATTCAATAAAAAACTATCTAACCAAAGTAGCATACATCAGAGTTACAAATCTAAATTTGAAAGAATTAGAATTTTATCCTTCATGAAAAAAGTTATGCATTATACGGTGTGCATCACTTTTAAAAATGTTGTTTTCTGAAAAAAATCAATTTTCATGGGAGATGGAAAAAGAAGTGCAATTTGATTCCAAAAATTTTGAAAAAAATATTTTTAGAATCTACAAACAAAATTTGATGAGACTCTATTTTGCACCATCTTCAAATTCCTCACGGTTTAGCCGCTATAGGTGCCCGAATGTGAAGATTTAGTTAAAAATAATAATTTCAGTGTCCAATTTGGCCAAAAATAGTAAACCACTATTATGGGATCACCCTTGAGTTTTAAAGCATCTGCCACTTATTTTGGCATAATAGTTGTGCTAGCCCCCGAATCAATCATATTATTATGCAACAATTTATTTCCTACTACAAGCATTATAAAGAAAGGAGTGGGCTTTGTTCTGCTTACCTCCTTTTCTTTTATGTCATCTTCATCATTTGCATAAGTTGTTACTTTTGAAATATAGGGAAGAAGCAAGGACCTGTCACCTCTGCTTTGATTGCACAGTTTAGCTGCCTCCGCCTGCGGGTTTCATTCTTCCACCTCTAATGCTTCTTGAAGTAGATTTTTCTTCTTAGGAATTGATATGACGTCCCACAATGATACATTGGCAGGTTCCTTCTTTAATTCCTCCACCATGTTAAGCGTCCCAACTATTTGGGCCTTAGGCTTAAACAGTGGTATTTCTTTTGTTTTCCAGAGAAAACGTTTCATTGTGACTGAGATTGGCGCCTTTCTCATCTCCTTCTCCGCCATTGGTGAATTACATGGCTATTGAAAAGGTCAAACGATGGGTGATGGAGTTTTCTTCTCGGCTAAAACGGCTATGGATGTGACAAAGCTTGTTGTACATACTCTTTGGTGAGCCTCCTCTTTGATCTTGTGTTGTAATCCAACCATACCAGTGGAGTACTAGATGTTGAAATATGAGGTGTTTTCTTAGCTTAATACTCTGTAAAGCTTTAAAAATTTTGATCTAAGTAAGTCTTTTCTTTGTTACATATATTCTTTGTGGATGATTATCTTGATTAATCCATTTTACTATTGTAGAATGTAGAGAGAAGTTGATAGAAGAACTAGACAGGATATTAGAAAGATTACACAAGATGTACCATGGAGAAACCCTTTCGGGAAAAAACTCCACCAAGAATTATTCTATTATTCAATCTCTGAATTACAATACCTCCAATTCTTGTTTGAGAATGCTTCTTTTGTCTTTACCAATCTTCTTCACACCTGCAATAATAATTATAAAAACTCTATTCAACTTGAATGAGATATAGACAATATGCAACCTTGTAATCTCTAAATGGTGATAATTACAATGCACAAGCTCAAGCCCTTGAAAAGGTACGCCATATTCCTTCAAGTTGAGTTATTCAATGAAGACTAAAGCTTACAACATGTGCTTCATTCATTTGGGTGTCCCAAACTGAAGCTACAACTTCTCCTTCACTTTGGTGATAATTCCAAAGCTCTTCCTCAAAGTTGGCGCCCTTAAGTAAAGCTACTTAACTGAGCCTTCATAAATATCTTATCCTGCATGAGAGGTAAATCCAATAAAGCATCTTGGGCACCCAAGTTGGCTTCAAGTGCTTTATAGTTAACTAAAACATTTACTCAACACCATTCCCAAAGAATGGTCATCCCTTGTTAACTGGAGGTAGTCCCTGTTATTTGTCATACAGCTCAATGTTATTAGCCATGCATTACAAGTTAACTGAAGCTAACTACATGCAACTCAAAATAACCAACATGCATGCGAAGATAAGCGAACCATACTAAACTAAATTGAACTGAACCGAACTAAAATGAACTAAACTAAACTAAACTAAACTAAACTAAATGATTTTGAACTAAAATGAACTTAGCGAACTTAACGGTCTGAACTAGACTTAAGCGAACTTCAAGCATGCAAACATCAAATCCTAACTCCTAGGATCTTTAAATGCATTGTAAGTGTTAACATATCGTATAGTTAATGGATTACAAAGGTGAGTTTCACCTTACCATGTGAGTGTCCCATGTGTCCCTATTATTTAGGAACTCACTATGGATGCCCTCACATGCTTCTTACATTTAGAATTAATTAAAAATGTCAATAATCATGATTATTTCATCAAATATTAATCTCATCCTAATCTTAGTGTTGTTGAACACATTCCAAGAATCTAGGAGATACATGAAATAATTAATGTTTAGGATTTGCAATTAAATGGCATCCTATTTCCAACATTCTCCCACTTGACATTATACATTGCAATTATTCTAAACAAGGAATAGTAAAACAAATACAAGACTCAAGGCCAATGGCCTTCTTGCACCAACTAATCAAACCATGCTAACTTCAAATGCAACCTACATAATCATGAAGCTTCCAAGAAAATGATTAAAACCAAGAGAACTTATTGTATGGTTTCATAAGATAATTTGTAACATTAATTAAAGTGTTAACTTTTTCAATTAATACCTTCCCATTATCAACCAAACAATTACCTTTCCCAAGCCTCTGTAACCAAACCACCTCTTTAGAGGCATACTAAACCACCGAGTGTGTTGAATTCACATTCAACCAAGGTGTAGACTCCTCGGTATTTTTTGTTGAAAAAATTTTCTTACAAGTAACCATTCCAACAAATGTCTCTTACCACAAGAGAATTCCAGCCTCACCTATTTCTCCAAGTATCCATGAGGACCTATAACCAACCAATCCATGCCAAACTCCAAATGCAACACAACACTTTCATGAAGTAATCAAACAAATGATTAATGTACCCAATACTTAAGAGAAACACACAAGATCAATGCCAAAGCTCCAATCATGAATCAGGAACATAAACATGACATCCATGATCTAACCATCACCTTTTAGGAGATCACATGCATCATAACATACTTATACATCCTAGTCTCAAGAGAACCATGTAATATGCCAAACTCTAAATGCATATCAAGAGTAAACCATGACATCCATAACAAATATACTCTAAACCAAGAAACCATATCTCTAATCACATGGAGATAACCTTACCAATGATGCATCCAAGTCACTGCCAACAACTCCCACTGAACCGTGATACCAAGTCACACATGGCATCGTGACTACCATCCTCTCTACGAAGATTACTCTGAAACATGAAGCAAAGAGTTATCACAAACAATATTAGCTGAAATAACCAATGCATCATTACTATTATCTAAGGACTCCTCTGTAGAAGAATCATAACTCTCTTTCTTGTTCTTACAATCCTTCTTCACATGTCCTGGTTTCCCACAGTTCCAACACTTTACCTTACTTCATCCTTCTGACTTACCCTTCCCTTCCTTGTTTCCCTTAGGCTCCTTTTTCTTAGGCCTACCTTTTACAAACAAGGCATCTTGGATTTCCTCCTTAGACTTCCTCCTCATCTCCTCTGATAGGAGAGTAGGAATAATGTTGTCCATCTTTGGATCTACACCATTTCCACTAATTGCAACAATTAGATTTTCCCAAGAATTTGGTAAAGAACAAAGCAATAAAATGAACTTATCCTCATCCTCAAGCTTTACATCTACAAATGCTAACTGACTGAGAATTAAATTGAAAGCATTTAAATGTTGTGCTACTGAATCACCATCTTTCATTTTCAATGAATATAATTGCCTTTTCAGATACAACTTATTGGTGAGACTCTTAGTTTGATAAATATCCCCTATTCTTTTCCATAATTTATATGCACTGGTTTCCATTGAAACATTTAAAAGAACAGCATCAGCAAGACATAACCTTATTGTTCCTCTTACCTTCTTATCTAACTTAGCCCAATCTTCATCTAAAATAGTTGTAGGTGTCTTTGTCTCATTATTAACCGCTAACCACTGATCTCTTTCTTCAAGAAGATCTTCCCTTTTTAATTTCCACATTTCATAGTTAGAACCATTGAACCTTTCAATCTCTAACCTTGAATTCATTGTAACAAAAATTAATTCCAAAATCAGCAAATAACAAAAATAATAAGAGCTCCCACTAAGTTAAAAAACCTCCAATCTTTTAAGAGAAAGGTGTCCCAATACTCTACCTAACCTCAGCTCTGATACCAAATGTTGAAAAATGAGGTGTTTTCTTAGCTTTATACTCTGTAAAGCTTTAAAATTGTTAATCTAAGTATTTTCTTTGTTACATATATTCTTTGTGGATGATTATCTTGATTAATCCATTTTACTGTTGTAGAATGTAGAGAGAAGTTGATAGAAGAACTAGACAGGATATTAGAAAGATTACACAAGATGTATCATGGAGAAACCCTTTCGGGAAAAAAATCCACCAAGAATTATTCTATTATTCAATCTCTGAATTACAATACCTCCAACTCTTTCTTGAGAATGCTTCTTCTGTCTTTACCAATCTTCTTCACACCTGCAATAACAATTATAAAAACTCTATTCAACTTGAATGAGATATAGAGACAATATGCAACCTTGTAATCTCTAAATGGTGATAATTACAATGCACAAGCTCAAGCCCTTGAAAAGGTACGCCATATTCCTTCAAGTTGAGTTATTCAGTGAAGACTAAAGCTTACAACATGTGCTTCATTCATTTGGGTGTCCCAAACTGAAGCTACAACTTCTCCTTCACTTCGGTGATACTTCCAAAACTCTTCCTCAAAGTTGGCGCCCTTAAGTAAGGCTACTTAACTGAGCCTTCAGAAATATCTTATCATGTATGAGAGGTAAATACAATAAAGAATCTTGGGAGCCCAAGTTGGCTTCAAGTGCTTTATAGTTAACTAAAACATTTACTCAACACCATTCCCAAAGAATGGTCATCCCTTGTTAACTAGAGGTAGTCCCTGTTATCTGCCATACAACTCAATGTTATTAGCCATGCATTACAAGTTAACTAAAGCTAACTACATGCAACTCAAAATAACCAACATGCATGCAACATGCACTTGCATGCAACTGAAGATAACTGAACCATAACTAAACTGAACTAAACTAAACTAAACTAAACTGAACTAAACTGAACTAAACTGAACTAAACTAAACTGAACTAAACTGATTTTGAACTGAACTGAACTGAACTGAACTGAATTGAACTAAACTGAACTAATTTGAACTGAACTTAACTAAACTTCAAGCATGCAAACATCAAATCCTAACTCATAGGATCTTTACATGCATTCAGAAGTGTTAATTGTTACTCCGTATAGTTAACTGGACACAAGGTGAGTTTCACCTTACCATGTGAGTGTTCCATGTGTCCCTATTATTTAGGAACTCACTATGGACACCCTCACATGCTTCTTACATTTAGAATTAATTACAAATTTCAATAATCATGATTATTTCATCAAATATTAGTCTCATCCTAATCTTAGTGTTGTTGAACACATTCCAAGAATTTAGGAGATACATGAAATAATTAATGTTTAGGATTTGCAATTAAATGGCATCCTATTTCCAACACTAGTCGTCGGAGCTTCATTTTCATATACTGCGTCTTCTTCCTCCACCCATGAGAACAACGCTTGATTAGGTGCACCGTCTATCTCTTGTTCCAGGGACATTCCTCACAATTGTGCTCTAAAGTGAGCATTCTCCATTTCGGATGATCCATACGCGTCCACATTTGGGGGTGGGTCTTTGCTTCTTTGTTCTGCCATCCATTTTTGCATATTTCTCCTTGGGAAGTTCTGTGGAAGATGACCATCACTGCATGGGAAACACCATACATCATCTTCTTCCACCAAATTGTTTTGGCTTGGATCATTTCTCTGTTATGACTGACTTTTACCATTTGAAGTGGCATGGTGACCGAAACTATCTGGTTTGCAAATTTCGCCTATTGGCCGCCTCCTTGGGGAAACCCTTGGTGTGTATTTTGTTGATAGGAAAGTTTTTTTATGCCGTAGGTCTGAGTGTCCAGCTTCAGAGGCATTGCCTACTGCCATTTGAGGATGACCAATTCATTAACAAGAGTTAGCATGAGACTTTTCATGTCATTAATATCAGTCGTGATTGAACTTGAGCTCGACACATTTCTTTGTGTGAAGGGATATACATACATAGACTGGTGTGTACCCGACGTGTTGCTTTGTATAGCAGACATGCTTGAACAGGCTCCTTCTTGAGATGTTCCAAAGGGTTCTGTGAACATGGGCATGGGGGTTCACGGTGGGAGCTTCCCAACATCAATTAGACTGTTTTCCGCTCATAATACCAACTCATAAGCATCGGGCAAGATATCTCCCCCCATAGAAGTTATCATAACTGTGATATCCAAATTGATAGCTTCAGATAGAACACGAACGCCATCACAACTAGGGGTCGGGCAGTCAAGGGAATCCTCTACCAATTTTTATCAAACCTAGTGTTGAAATCACTCATGGCTTCTCTTAGGGCCCTTTTAATGGTGATTAATTGATGCAATAGTGAGGAGCGATCTTTTTCCAAAAAGCGTTTGAACAAACGCTCTCTAAGCTAGTCCCAGGAGATGATAGAACCCAAGACCAAAGATCGATACCAATCTTAGGCCTTTCCCTTTAAAGAAGTGGCTAACAACCTTAAAGCGATATTTTATTTTGCTATATTATGTACCCTACATACCTCTGTTATATCTTGAAGGTGTTTGGAAGGGGTCTTAAAATCTTCTTCAGAGAATCTTGGAATAGCCTTGAGGGCATTAGCAAGTATAGCAGACCATACATCTGGGGGTGTGGGTGGTTGCAGTGGACTACCACTATCCGATGTTATGAAATTTCTAGGAGTAAGGGGAAGTACATGAGCCATGGATAAAATATTTCTATGAATCAGATATATAGGCAATCTATTTTGGAAGTTTAAGCTTCCAGGTGGAGTAGATAAGGCTCTAGATATTGGGCTATGACTTCTCACTCTATTACTCCTTACAGGTGAAACAAAAATTGTAAGTATCCTCCTTCTATGGATTGAGGCAGGTAACTAAGAATACTGGAAGTGGCCTCTTGAGGATGCTCTTGTTTGGACTCTAAGCGTGAAACTTCCAATTTCCTTCCTTAGCCTGATTCAAGAAATATTTTTGACTTCTAATCAGGTGTTTGGAAACACTTTGGTCCCACCGGGTGTGCCAAAAAAAGAATTGTTGATCATCAAAGCTTGCGCTTCTCTGATAGTCTTATGGGAAATTCAGTGAGTGGTGGACAAAATGTATCTCACTAAATACCTCCAGTTTTTTTATAGAAAGTTGACTATTTTTTTGGGGTTTTGAGATAAGGGGAGAAGGAAATGTAAACATAAAACATAAAAGGTGATACGCCAAAGATTTTACAACATTTCAAACTCAAATTGTTCTTATGATTGATATAAATAGACACAGAACGCCACTACCCTTCATTGTTGGAAAGAGAATGAACAACATAGGCTAACTTCAAGCACAGTGTAGACTTTCAGATCTTTCTACAAGTAGTGTTCATTAAGGTCCAATCAAACATAAAGATTTCTTATGAGTAAAAGAATGATATTTCATAAATTGCAAGAACTTTGTCTCCCAATACAACATATCACAACAAAATAACAACTTTTAGAAAAATAGAAAAGTCCAATGACATAGTCCAATTTTCTTAAGCCACTATTCTACAATACAAGCATAAAGCATAGAAATCCACTATTTAAACTATTTGGATACAGTTTGCAAGACACAGTGGTTCATTCAAAATGACAATATAAAGAAAAAAAGCTTGAAAAAGGCCATACATGCATGTTCTCAACAAATTCTTCTCAATAGTTCATGCTTAATTATGAAATGAACTTTGAAACAAAGGTCGGATTCTAATCCGACAATAGTTTAAACCTTAATAGATATAACATGCCAGAATAAAGTAGTTTTGTAACTTGTTTTTGAAAAATAGTTCTAAAATCCTAAGAAAACTAAAGAAACACTTCTTTTGACAAAGAAACTGTCACTTGGAATCCAACCCTTCATTGTGTCATCACTCTCCTCTTATAGCCGCCAAAAGAAAGAAACACCACCTTATTATAGAAGTTATTGATGTAAGATGTTGATATTTGATAACTCGCAATCTAATCGTAAACCCTTGGTTAGGCCACAAAAGATATTTTCTCATTAACTCCCAGCGACTGTATTAATGTATTTTTGATATTTTAAAGATAGAAGCTCGTATATGATCACATCCTAAAAATAATAGCCTAGAAAAGGATTCCGCTGACCAATCACACCATCTCGAAGCACCGACTTGAAGCTTTCATCCCAAGAACCAAGAAAAGAAAAATTGGCAAGTTCCAACAGTCTCCAAAAGATATTACCTCATAAGAGGCACAATCTTCCTTTAATAGAAAGATGACACGTCACGCAGTCAGAAATATTATGTTTCTAAAAAAATGTTTTTGTAGAAAACTTTCACCATTCTAACACATGTCTTGGGCTCTCCTCCATAAAGAAAATGATGAGCAAAAGTTGTGCAGCCACCACATGGCACATTTCCTGTCTTTCTTATTGGCCCTTCATTATCCTGAACACTTCTGTAGTCAAAATGAAAGGAGGCTGAAGATTGGAAGACTAAGGCAATGAAAAACACTTCACACAAACCAACCCCCTAACTTGGCTATTTTTTATGTGAAATGTATCCTTTTCCATGCATTTAGTGGAGTTAGTTATCATCTTTGAACTAGTTTATCTTGAAGGTCATGAGTCTACCCTAAGGATTTACAAGTTCATAAACATCCTTTATCCTAACATCAAAACATCAAACTCAAGTCAAAAGTGTTGTCACAAAACGGTTGCAAAGATCACTTCTCATATCACTCACCTATTCATCCGCCATTATCATCATTGCTCCAAAAAAACTTAGAGGGTCCCTTTTACCTAGATTCGAGTCAAATAGAGAGTTCAAACATCACAAATACAACACAACTCTCCCAAAGGTGACACAAAATTTATGGTAAAGACTAGATCACAACACAAGAGAATCATGGAGAAAAAAAAAGTTACATTTACCTCAAGTGATCCAAATCCTTTAGATATTGATCTGGGAAGTCAAGTTACACCATCGCAACAACCTTCATCACCATCAGGACCATATGAGATAGAATATCTCACAAAAAATCCATTTGAACTCACTAGGGAAGATCTCATGGAACATCAAGCCTTTGAAAACGCAACTCCTATCTCATTAGGGCTACATCAAACCTACATTCCCACTATTGAAAAAATCCTTGCTCAAGACTTTGTTCATGCTCTTTCATTTGAAAATAGCACACTTGTAGGTACACATGAAACCAATTCTCCATCTCACACAACTACTTGGAAGCCTACCTTTGGTGCTCCTCTTGTTCCCGAAGATCCTAAATAGTCGTACACACCTCTCGAACTTCATTACTCCACCACGACTTCCACATATTAGGGACATCCTTCTTCATCCATATCCATGAGTACCACAAGTATGCCTACCATCACACAAAGTAGTGTGGATCAAGTATCTCAAAACATCACACAAGGGTATATAAATACCATACCACAAACTCAACCCTTAAATCAAACAGGGACATCCTTACCCAATCCTCCAATTGGTTCATCCATACCATTGGTTTCGCAAAACACATCCACACCACCCATTATCAACCCATCCCAAAGCAATCCCTTGGTAGCAAATCCTGCCAACACAAGTAATACATTATCTACTTCCCTAACACAAGGGAATCCTCAAGACATGGGACAAGGAAACATTTTTAATCAATGGACTAAAGGTTCTACTATGTCATTTCCATCGCATAATCTAATGGCACTATCCTCATCTTTTCCACCAATCCCCTTTACTGTGTCAAATCAAACAGGATCTCAAACCTACATTCCTCCACCCCAATCTACTATCTTACAAGGAATGTTGAACCAAGGGAATCCCCAACATCTCATCACCAATCCATTACCCACTCAAAACATCAATATCCATAATCCTTCACCGTTGTCCCAAAAACCACCTGATCCCTCATTGCAAGCGCACGTCTTAGCCTTATAGCAAGCATAAAAATCCTATCAACAAGCACTAGCAACACAACAACAACAACAACATCAAGCAACCTTAGCACAAAAACAACAACAACAACATCAAGCAACCTTGGCACATCAATAACAAAAATAACAACAACAACAACAAGCAGCATTAGCAGCGCAACAACAACATCAAGCTCATCAAGCCACTTTAGTAGCACAACAATAAAAATAGGCCCAACAGCAGGCCCTAGTGGCACAACAACAATAGTAAGCTCAACAACAAGGTTCCTATTATAATCCTCAATCACACATCATCAATCCAAATGCAATAGGAACATATACATCAATACCCCAATCAACTTCATCAAATCTCACACTGTCGTACACCCCATACAATTCATCCATCATCCCACCATATTTTCCTCCACCAAATCCACAAGACGATCTAGCATCACAATTTAAGGTGCTCTCACAAGAAATGTAGGACCTTCGGATGGGCAAGGCAAAGAAGCCCCATACACAGAACTTGTGTCCTTCTCCATTTGACCGAAACATAACAATGGTATCATTCCCTCCTAGTTTTGAAATACCCAAATTCGAAAAATACAAAGGGAGAGGAAGTCCTGTAGACCATATCATAGAATTCAATGTCATGTGCATGGAGGTGGATTACAATAATTCAATTTGATGTGCCTCTTCCCTCAAAGTTTAACAGGTCCTGCTATGGAGTGGTTTTCTCATCTGCCTCCTGATATCAAAATATTTCAAGAAATTACTGATAAATTCATCGATCATTTTTCCTTCAATCTTGACATGGATGTCAGTTTAGAATAATTGTATACTCTTAGGAAAAACAAAAGAGAAACTTTCGCTAATTTCTTACAACAATGGAGACAGAGAGCTAGTAAGAGCAAGTGGCCTCTTCTCGATGAACAACAAGTGGGAATCATCACAACAAATCTAGATCCAGATCTATCCTTCCACTTGAAAATGCAGTGTGTCACATCATATGATGAGCTTGTCCCTAGAGCCCTTAACATTGAGAGAGCTCTAATCTCACAGGGAAATACTCAAGCTTACAAAGACAAACACCCATCAACTAGTTCAAATGACAAGCCTCGTGTCTGGGCTAAGAACAAGAACGTGACAAATGATGGTGTGGTAGATGCTAAGGTAATCTTAAGTGCTCCAAGACCAAACAAAAATAAATTTGCTAACATCCAACCAACTATGCAACAAATGACACCTCAAAACAATCAGATCAATAACACTGAAATGCAAAGGTGAACCAATAATAAGAACAATGATCCTAAACGTGAGTACACACAGTTATTTGAACCCATCAAAACTATCATGGAAAATTTGGTAGAGTCAAATCTGATCACACTTCATAACTTTGAGAACTACCAAGAACCACAAGAGAAACCATCCTGGTATAACGAGAAGGACCTTTGTGATTTTCACAAAATCAAAGGACACAAAACAACAAACTGCATGAGTCTCAAAAACATTATCCAAGACCTCATAGAAAACGATACCATATCTATTGAGGTACCAGCTGGGAATCAGGATCTTAAGATATACAAGAACACTATGCCAGATCATAACAAATCAAACAACACTAGAAAAACTAAGGATTACACAAACGTACAACATACCTATTCCAATGTAGTTGCTTCCTATGATAGTGTCATCATTATCGTCAACATCAAAGGGCATAGTGTAGAGTGTGGAGTCACCACGCAATATGGTAAAGTCACCATCCAAGGAGTTCCACCCTAATCTAGGACAACCTACTCCACCAGCAACAAGTACCAACAAGTACAATCTCTTATAACAGCTCAAAAAGACCCCCACATAGATATCAATCCTAGAACTATTGAGGCTATCACCTGCACATAGGGAAATCCTTGAGAAAGCTTTATCAAAGTCATTTGTTCCCGAGAATATCGATACCGATCAATTTCAAGCTATGGTAGGCCATATCGCTAATCATCTTCTCACCTTCTTTATATGAATAAATAGAATAAATAATAAGGCTTAAATATTATATCATCAAAATAGATAATCACAAAATTATTAATATCTCATAATTTACAATCTAGTTATTAGTGGAGTAATTAGGACATCACTTGATAATTAATCAATCATTAATTAATTATTAGGTCCCTTATTACTTTAATTACTTAAGCTAAACTTAAGAGTGCTATTCTATTATTAGATTGGGCTAAATATAAGTCAAGTTGTCTCATTGCATGAGATTAAGACATTTGTCACAATCTAATCAAGTCCTCATCTAGGGTTTATTTTTTCCTTTTATAAGTATTGATCATTCATTGTAATTATTATCCAAGTATTCGTTATTCAATAGATAAGGCATACCAAATGCTTTTATGGATCAATATTTTCTCTCTTGGTTGCATAGAAAATCAATTTCTTTGATCTCTCATATGTGATAGGCATTTTAGTTGCAAGTGATTTCTAGGAGCGGTGGGGTTTAACTATCAACTCCAACATGGTATCAAAATACCAAATATGCAACTTTTGTCCAAATTCTGAGAGATTTGACTATGAGGAAAAATTGGCTCATATTGAGGTGAAATGGGCATCAACATTGAGTCCAGAATGATCAAGAACCCTAAGAACGCCTATCAATTTGCTCAAATCCAAGCAATTAGAAATTTAAAACAAAAATCAATTTTTTAGCCTACACAAATCTCGAGGAAAAGTCCATGCATCCGCCTTTTGAACTATGCAAGTTGTTTCACAGTACATGTCTGGGTTTCAAAGCGTTTAATATTTTTGGTTTAAAATTTTTGAAAAAAAATCAAGAAAAAGAAAAAATAAAAAACATAAAAAATTATTAAAGTTTGGCAGGGGGTTGTACCCCTACACAGACTTGTTAGGTGGTGTAGACACCTAAATTTGGATATTTTATTTGTCCAAATTTATCCCTTTTTTGTCTAATATCCTTTTATTTGCATTAATTAAGTAATATCGGTATTATTTAATTAATACCCTCTAAAGTTCTTCAAATCCCTAAGGTATTTAGTTAAATAATTAAATACCTTACCTCTTTAATTCCCCTTTCATCAAATGAATTAAATAAATATGACATTTATTTAATTCCTCACATGTCACATCTTTTTCTTAATCCTAATCAACCTCTTAATCTTATCATTAGGGATGTGCACATGCCTAATCCTTGATTAGGATGTGTCACATCCTCCAACTTTTGCAAGTTGGCTTCTAATCCTCATTACCCTCTAATTATCATCTAATTACTGATTAGTTAAGTCTAATTAGTACCTTGGTCAACTCTCTCCATCCCCCAAGAAATTTTTAATTCATTTTTATTCATCCAAGACTTCTCTCTTCCCCATGTGAATTTTTAATTCACATTTATTCCTCCTAGAATCCCTTTTTCTCATGCATCTTCGAGAATCTTTGACTTGTCACATCAAGTCACATGTGGACAAGTGCTTCCCTTTTTGGAACCTTGTCTTGTCCATGAGATTCTTCCAAGCATGTGAATTTTTAATTCACACTTATTTTCCCAATTACTTTCCCATTTTCCATGGAGATTTTTGAGGAATTCTAAAATTCTACAAAAGTCACTTTCATTCCCACTTGGAGAGAAGAAGTTCCTTTTTGAGGAAATATTCTCATCCCCCATGGTACTTGCAAGGAAATTTTACTTCCTCCACATCATGTACTCTCCTTCCATGTCACCTACATATCATCACATCCTTAGCCACTTCACATTCCACATGTTAAGATGTGAGGGCTTGTGAGTCCTCAACTCACCATAGCCCTTCATCTTGGCCTTGTTGGTTTAATCTCAACTGTTGAATTCTCTAGAGAATTCAAATTCCCATATAAATGCCCCCTCTTTTCTCTCATTTAGGGGGTTCATAATTTTGCTACCAAAACTCTTGCAAATTTTACATTTGAGCCATACTTAGCCAAAAACTTGCATTTTTTGCATTCACCATAGCATCCCCATCCACTTCTCATCCATATTGCATCACATTTGTGCATCTTTTTCTATCAAGAGGAGCATACATTACGTCAACAATCAAAGGGCCAACCAAAGGACAACTTAACAAGGTATAATTTTTCCATCTATTTTGTTAAGTTCAACGTTTTTTCCCAATCTTGAGGTGTTAGGAGTTAGTTGGTTTTTTGCATGTTTGGTATTGTTGCTCATTTTTGGGACCATATTTTCACCTATGGCACGCCCAATGGGACCCACAAACGGGTTTTGTTCTTTCACGTTTTCTATTTTTTCACTGTTTGCGGGTGCAGGTTGTAGAGGGGTGGACCCGAACTAGTAGAAAGGCAGACCTTCCCACCCAGGGGTGTAATTTACCTAGCAGAGAGGCAGACCTACCCACCCAGGGGCGGACCTGACCTCCAGGAGCAGACTTGACCTCCTCTAGGGGCGGACCTGACCCTATCCAAGGGAAAACCTACCCTCCACAGAGACCAGAAATAGAAGATTTGAAGTTTTTTCATAGAGGGGTGGACCTGGCCTTTTCTAGGGGCAGACCTAACTAAAACAACTTTTTTCCATAAGGTGAAAACTAAAATTTGAACACTGTTTTTAGTATTTTTGGGTATTTTTGACCCCCTAATGTTTACTGTTTGTGTCTGTGTGAGGATCTGACTAGCATTTGGTGGAAAATGGAAAACAAAAAGTTCTAACAAGTTTCTTGCAGGGCTATCCGTTCAAAACATTAGTTGTTTGTTGTTGTTTCTCATTAATTTAGGCACATAGATTAACTAGAGGGTGTAAATATACTTTGTGTGTTGTGTTTTTGGTAGGCTATTGACGTATCTAATCCCCTTGCGCCATTTGGAAATCTTGGGTGATGATAAATCGTAGCTTACCAACTCCTTTTGTGTCACCCATTTTTTTCATTTTCTTAGGGGACCTACTTGGGGATTTCATCACCCCAAGGGATGATCCCAACCACGCATACTGGTAGGGTATATAAAGGGTGGAGAGCCAAAGCTATACCCCAATCCAACCACGTTGTAATGAGCAAAATGTCAGGATAACATAAAGAGTTGGTTCGAGTCTTTAGTATCTCGCTAAGGTTCTCGACTCATGCTTGTGATAGGTTGGTGTTCACGGTTTGGGCCTCACGTACTGGGTGTATATCGAGGACTCCTTAGCAACCATGTCTATCCTAAAATAAAAGACTTTGTTTGCCATACCCATTCTACTAATCTTATGATTGTGCTACTTGAACTATTTTCCTTGTGCAAAACTAGTAATTCTTTGTTCAGTCAAGTTAGCCTTATCCTCTGATTACTATTTGTTGTGTTTTGGGTCCTTTGCCTTAGACTTTTTTTAGAAAACCAAGTTTAGACCCATCAGAGGTGGACTTACCCACCCAGGGGTAGACCTAACCTCTAGGGGTGGACTTGACCTCTTTCAGGGGCAGACCTGACCTCCGGGGGTGGACTTGACCTCTTTCAAGGGCGGACTAGACCTTCTCTAGAGCCATACTTTCCCTCCAAAGCCATACTCACCCTCTAGGGGCGGACTTGACCTATTCAAGGGGTAGACGCACCCTTCAAATAGCCTTTTTTGTCCTTCGTTTGGTCCTTCTGAGAGTCGTTCTTCCATTCCAATCATCTGTTTACTCATTTCGAGTAAACGTTCACTTGTTCCAATCCTTCGTCTCTCCATTCCAAGAGTCATTCTTCTATTCCAATCATTCATTTACTCATTTTGAGTAATCATTCATTTGTTTCAAACCTTCATCTTCTCATTCTGAGAATCGTTCATTTGTTGTGAGCAGTCGTTCACTTGTTTCAAGTAGTCGTTCATCCCTCTCGATCAATCGTTTCTTTTTTCCAACCAATCGTTCATCTATTCTGAACCTCCTTCTCTCGTTTTGAGTACTCGTTCATCCGTTCTGAGCACTCATTTACCCGTTCTGAGTACTCGTTCATCTGTTTTGAATCTTTGTCCCCTCGTTCTGAGAGTCGTTCATCTATTTTGAGCACTCATCCATCCATTTCAAACCTTCATCTTCTCATTCCGAGAATCATTCATCTGTTGTGAGCAGTCGTTTACTCATTTCGAGTAGTCGTTCATACCTCTCAATTATCTGTTTACTCCTTATGAGTAATCTTTCATCTATCCCAAGCCTCTTTCTCTCGATCCGAGCAGTCATTCGTCCATTTCTATCGCTCGTTTCCCCAATCAGATCATCTTCTTTCTCATCAAATCCCCTAAATGTTGTTTCAGGTTATTATCTAAATTAACCTAAGTGTCTGCATTGATCATCATCATCATCTGCTTAGGATTGTCATCCATCTTGAGTTAATCATCATTGTCAGCCCAATCAATCCACTTTTAGTCTCAAGGTGGATTCGGTGTTTCAATCATCCATTTATCCTTTAATCTGATCAATCAGTATCCTAAGTCAACTAGGGTAATCTCGTAACGAGGTTTACAGTCCCTTTCATCATCCTATCTAATCCATTAGTCAATCTTATCAATCATCAATCGATCTTATCCAATCCAATCCAGTCACATCCCTATCTAATCACCTTTGACCCAATCAATCTACTTCCATCTTGAGGTAGATTCGGTGTCGTAATCATCCTCTGATAATCTAATCCAATCATCAAAATCAATCCCATCTCATCATTCAATCATCCTAATCTGAGCTTTAACCCAATCTCAATCTGAGCTTGACCTAAATCCTGACTTGGGATTTAGTCTGTTTCCATCCAAAATCTTTGATCCATTCTCTTTATCCTTTCATCATCATGAATCCTTTTCCTCCATCAATAGTAGTCAAGGGAAACCCTAATTACATCGACGACTATAACAACAGTCTTGTTGATCCAGAAGTATACGACATAGATCCCCTTGATGCTATCATCACTAGTAATCTTTCTCCACCTGCTTTCCAAAATACAATCACCTCTTCGAGCTATCATGTTACGTCTTCATCCATGCCTAATCACGCTCCTTATGCTACCTTTGATAAGGGATATCCAATATCTTCCCCGTCTGCATATTCGTCATGTCCATCTACATCCTCTTATCCTACATCCCAATACTCTTATCATAATCCCTCATCCATGTTACACTATCCTAATCCTCCATACCAATCAACCTATCCTAATCCTACATCCACACCTTTTTATCTTAATCCTACACCTCCATCAACTTACCCTAATCCAACATCCACATCTTCTTATCCTAATTTGTCATCCATGTCTCCCTATCTCAATCCGCCATCTCAATCTTCCCATCCTAATCCACCATCCCAATATCCTTACTACAATCCTAATTCACCATTCCAATATCCTTACCTTAACCCTCTATCCAATCCTAATCCTCCATCTACTCACAATCCTACACCCAATCTCATTCCTCCATCTAACCCTATTCCACCAATCCATAATACTAGTCCTCCACCAATCCCTAATCCTCCTATTCCTATCACGCCATCTCAGCCTAGAGTATGCAAGTTTCTCACTCTAGAAGTTCTCCAAGGACTTATGACAAAGAAGTCATCCCCCACTCCACACATGGAAGTATTGGAACCATTCCCTCCCAATCCATCATCTACAGTCATTAGTGACAAGACCCTTCTCCATCCAACACCTATCCTTGATATTATCATCCCTAGCACCACTCAAACCATTGACACCATTGAAACCATCATTGAATCCATCGAACCCCCATCTCCTACGTTAGAAGCCATCAAACCCATCAATGATAACCAAATCACATCCACTCCTCCTACTCCTAGATCCCACCAATCCATCGAAGACACCCAAATTCAGTCCACTCTTCCCACTCCTAGTATCACTTAAATCCATTCCCATGAATGCCATGAATCTCCCATCCTTCCATTTCCCTCATTTGATGAGTCCCTCCAACACTCTGTCATCATGCCACCCACATAGGAAGAGTCATGCCAAGAGCCTAATCCAAAGCATGCTAGCATATCCCCTTTTTCACATCAAGATCTTGTCGACCCATCTAGCCCATCTCAAGATCTTAGTCTCCTATCTGCTCCATCCCACGATCCTCTTATCATTCAAGATTTGATCCCTCTATTACATGAGCCCTTATCACCTGCTGCCACAAACCTAGATCCTATCATATCACTTAATCACTCTCTTGATACCACCCATCAAGATGATGCTATCCCATCATCTCCATTTCTTGATCCTCCATCATCGCCTAAACCTACTATCCCCTCACCACTTGTATATCCTCTTGGTACTCTCACATTCTTCCATGGTGGTCTCCTTGTAGAAGAAAAACAAAGCATATATGCCACCCATCATCCTCCGCCTAATAATGGACTAGTATCATTCTTCCAAAATAACAAAAATCCTATCATGGATCGAATGCTCAAGAACATGAACTATCAAGGAAAAGGTTTAGGCCTTCATGAGAAAGGTATTTTAGAGCCCATCTAGGTAAAAGAACAACTTTGTATGCAAGGTATTGGACCTAGTTCCCAAGACTCACAATCTAAAAATGTTGGTACAACCTCCAGATGTCCTCAATGAACCTCTTCCAAAATAAATATAGGCTCTTCTCATCACTCCACCAAATCATTTGTTTCCATCCCCCCTCCTCCATCATATGGCCTCAAAACAACCATCCATATTCCTCCCTCATCTACTCCATCCATTTTGGGTCCTTATGTTCCTCCAGGTCCTACATCTATTTTGGGCCCTTATATCCCAAAATCACCTCCTCCATGTCATCCTATTCATCCTTTCATCCATTCATCATCTATCCATCTCATCCATCATAAACATCCCACTCGCATGTCCCCTAATCAGGATCAAAAAAGTCACGTACCCACACATCCTCCATCTACACATAATCCCCCTAATCCTACCTCCATCACTCCACATCATCCATCTCCTCACACCCATCTCATTGCAACTAAAATCACTTTGGATGCCAACATAAAAATGCATGCATCTAAACATCCACATGAATCTAAAGCTCCCCATGTCCCCTCTAAAGGACATGGTGAAGAAAGGAAAAATAAAATCCAAAATCAACATAAAATCCAAAATCCAAATCAAATCTATAGGTCGCAAAGGCCCACCAAAGCAAAAATCAAAACCATGTTGATCCCAACGAAAAAAGATGCAATAACTTTAAATGAAAATTCTGTAACAACATCCAAATTTTCTAATCCAAAAGCTAATCATACACCCCTTTCATCTCCTAAATTTTTTTTGGGTCCTTATGTCCCAAAATTCACTATCCCATCTCCTCCATTACCCCCACATTCTCCATCCATTAATCCTACAATCTTTTCACATACACCACCACATGTGCCAATGTTGGTCCTAAACTCACCACCCCATCACACACCTACCCCATCATTCTATCCATACCCTTTCCAGCATCCCATTCATTATCCCACATATCTCCCCCATCAAATCCCTTAAATTCCTCCTCTTGCATAATCCATTTATCCTAATAAGGTTGTACCAACATCCAATAGTCGCTTTACACATGGGCTCTTACTACCTCATATGGAACTTGATGCTTGATTCCTTCATCCATATCCTTATCGCATATCTTCTAAATCCCCTTATCCACATCCCTATCTTTATCCATCTCCTTCCGCATGCTATTCAAAAAATCCAAAAAAGTCAAAAAAATTAAAAAAAATTAAAAAAATAATAATAATTCGTCCAATGGTGAAAACTTGGCAAACAAGCAACTTGGATAAGTACCATGATAAAAACCTGGCACACAGGCATCATGTGTAATCCCCCATCCGTCATTTCTCACACTTGGGGGTAGCTTCCTGATATGCATTCACTCCATCCGCTATACTTCCTGCTATGCCTTTAGCTATGCACCCATCTTCTTGTTATACATCTTCATTTCCGCATCCTACCATCATATCCCATTTATCCCAATCCCTCCATCCTCCTTGTGATCTTGATATAGGTAGGGGAAAACATACAAACATGCTTTGGACACCTCTTGGCATACATTCCCCTCATTGCCTCATCCTTATTTGCATTCGTCTAGCTTGTCCACCTGTCATGCTACCATTAATCTCCCTTCCTTATCCATGCCTCTTATCCATATCCATCTCACTCCTTTATTAGCCTATCCTTCTACCTCCCATCCCTCATGCCTCATTATACATGACATGTTTAGAGTGGGGGCATCTATCTTCCTTTGTGACATAGTCCTTAGAGACATCCTTCATCTAGCAAACAATCCCTTCCATCTCCCCATCTTTATCCCTCTATCCATCCATCATAGAATTCATTTCCATCACCCAAATTATTATCTATCCATTTATCTAGACAATAACCTTTTCCTCATCCAACTCCTTATCCCTCTATCCAATCCATCCAAACAATCTTTTTCCTCCCCCCATCCTTATCTATTTATCCATTTACCTCTATCCTCATCCCATCTCATAATCCCTTGTCATTGGTATCTAGTTATAGGCTCCTCCCCATGCAATCCAATTCCATCTATCTTATCGTCATCACTTATGTTTATTTTTCACATCTTTTCAATCTCCTCTCCTTTCTCATCATTCATCTATCCATCATAGCATCTTCCCAATTCATCTTTTGATGATTTGGATAACTATCCCATCCCTGAGCTTCGTGTAGTCACCATCATCCTATCCAATCCAACAGGTCTATCATGTCTCATCATATCAGTCCCATATTTTTATCCGCTTATCATGGTTATCACATCATCCTTTATCCATCATTTGTCTTTGGCCTTTTGTCGAACTACGTTACCCCTGCACTTTCACGTAGGCAAGGTCGATCATTTGATCTGCCCCTGGGGATCCTTTATCGTCTATCATCAGTCTTTCTATTTTTTTCCATCTAGTCTTTGTCATCCATCATCGAGGTCTCTATCATCCTCTTCCCGCTTTTATCCATGGTCAGTCGTCTATCTTTTATCGAACTATGAGGGCTCTACGCTTTCACATAGGCAAGGCTAATCTTTGATCTACCATCGAGCCCCTAGGTCTTTAGGGTGTGTCAGTATCATGTCTGGTCTCTCTTGTTTCGTTGTTGAGCTATGCCCTTATCTACCTGGTTCTTCACAAATGAGATCCACTTGTATTAGCAAATCCAATCAACTTTGAATATCCTACGTCATATCGACCTTTTAGTTTAGTATCCATCTTCGGTCTCAACAAGATGCATCCTTCCTAACGGACCTCATCAATCCCATCCATCCCCTTGATCCTATGGCAAAGGACGTTTGACAGTGATTGCGATCTTTTAATGCTTTTGGATTCTGTTTATCATTTGAGCTCCCTATCATCACTTGTCATGGTCGCCTTGATCCAACATATCATTGTGTGCTTTGACTAGTCAACATAGGGGCATATCTTGATCCATCATATCATTGTGTGCTTTGACTAGTCAACAGTCTTGTGTTACATTGGGGCATCTTTTGGTGCTTGTGGTTATTCCAATTCCTGGCCCAACCAAGGTCTTCGTGACTTTGGGGTGTTGTAATAGCCTTCTTGTTTGTTATGTTTGTTTTATGCATTAGACACTAATCCGCCTTGGTTCTTCATACCCTAGCGTCTTGTGTCTTATGCTATAGCAAAAAGCAGTGCTCCAAAGATGGAAAATTTGAATTAGGATTGCATTTCATCTCCCATTCCATCTTCTCCTTTATCAAAAATCCCCCCATCCATTCATCCTTCCTCAATATCCCTCCCCACTTTGGCTTGTAACTTGACTGGGGCAACAACACCTTCGTCCTTGCATCCATTTATGCTTCCCAATCTCCTGTCACCTTTTCATCCTTTCTTACCCATCGCTTTGCATCATATTCCTCATCTCCATTCACATTGTCTCATCCATTTCAAGAGCACACTCGTGTTCTCTTGAACCCGCATGTCCTCTTGAGGAGGCATCCTTCATCCCTAACCTTCATCTTCACCCCCATCATCTTTCTTCCCAGTCAATCCTTTAATGACTGAGGCATCTTTTCCAATCTAACCATCTTCTTCCGGGTTCTATGTTTTAATATTCTTTGAAATGATGCTACTTTGTAACACTATCTCAAAGAGGGGCAAAATGTAGACACCTAAATTTGGACATTTTATTTGTCCAAATTTATCTTTTTTTGTCTAATATCCTCTTATTTGCATTAATTAAGTAATATCGATATTATTTAATTAATACGCTCTAAAGTTCTTCAAATCCCTAAGGTATCTAGTTAAATAATTAAATACCTTACCTCTTTATTCCCCTTTCATCAAATGAATTAAATAAATATGAGATTTATTTAATTCCTCACATGTCACATATTTTTGTTAATCCTAATCAACATCTTAATCTTATCATTAGGGATGTGCACATGCCTAATCCTTGATTAGGATGTGTCGCATCCTCCAACTTTTGCAAGTTAGTTTCTAATCTCCATTACCCTCTAATTATCTTCTAATTACTAATTAGTTAAGTCTAATTAGTACATTGGTCAACTCTCCCCATCCCCCAAGGAATTTTTCATTCATTTTTATTCATCCAAGACTTCTCTCTTCCCCATGTGAATTTTAATTCACATTTATTCCTCCTAAAATCCCCTTTTCCCATGCATCTTCTAGAATCTTTGACTTGTCACATCAAGTCACATGTGGACAAGTGCTTCCCTTTTTGGAACCTTGTCTTGTCCATGAAATTCTTCCAATAAAATTCACATTTATTTTCTCAACTACTTTCCTCTTCACCATAGAGATTTTTGAGGAATTTTAAAATTCCTCTCATGTCACTTTCATTCCCACTTGGGGACAAGAAGTTCATTTTTGAGGAAATCTTCTCATCCCCCAAGGTACTTGCAAAGTACTTGTCCTTCTTCCACATCATGTACCCTCATTCCACCTCACTTACACATCATCACATTCTTAGCCACTTCACATTACATGTCAAGATGTGAGGGCTTGTGAGTCCTCAACTCACCATAGCCCTTCATCTTGGCCTTGTTGGATAAATCTCAACCATTGAATTCTCTAGAGAATTCAAATTCCTCTATAAATTCCCCCTCTTTTCTCTCATTTAAGGGACTTTTGCATTCCATAGCCAAACTCTTGCAATTTTATCATTTCAAGCCACACTTAGCCATATTTTCACATCTTTCTTTTCACCATAGCACTTGCATCCATTATCATCCATTTTTCAACCATCTTGCATCCTCACTCTCATTTTCCATCCAAGGAGCATACATTACGTCAACAAGCAAAGGGTTAACCAAAGGATAGCTTAACAAGGTATAATTTTTCCATCTATTTTGTTAAGTTCAACGTTTTTGCCCAATCTTGAGGCGTTAGGTGTTAGTTGGTTTTTTGCATGTTTAGTGTTGATGCTCATTTTTGGACCATATTTTCACCTGATCACAGGTGGTAGGGTACCTCAGAGGTCCCATCACCTGCTCGCAATGAGCACGTCACAATGTTGGCAGCAAACCCTTGTCGATCGACGGCAATCATCACATCTAATGACATTCCTGAAACTCAACATTCTCAATCGCCCAATTTATCCAACTATAGCACACAAAACAAGGCAAAATATTTCAGAAATGGAATATAATATACCACTATGTCAATAGGAATCTGACAATCTAGCAAATATTTCAATGGTATTTTTTTCAGGTGACTGACGTTTTTCAAAGAAAAGGAATATTCAATAGAATATTTGTTGATGTCAACATGACATCACACTGATGTCAGGGGTACAATTAGCCATATGACCCTTATTTTCTCCCCTTTAGCCCCCATTTTGTCCAAAAAAACATTTTTTTCTTTTTGTCATTACGGGCATACGATGTCAAAATCGAGCAAACAAGATATCATTGGAAAGCTAGTCCCAAGCACTTTGCAGTGGTGCAAGTCTCATTATTAGATTTTGTTGTTGGTATATTTTATTCTTATTTAAGGGTATGTACAAGATCATCATGGAAAAAACAAGCCCTTAAGTGGTAAAAAAATCAGAAAAATCAAAGTTAGGCAACTTGACGTGAAAATTTGAATAAACTATCTATATTATATATTATTTCAAAAATATGTAAGAATAGAATACATAGCAAATTGAATGTAGTTTCTAAACTACTAGGTTTGTTTAAAAATAAATAAAATTATTTGGAAAAAATTTTAAATTTCAATGCAATAGTACTTAAATTTCAAGGAAAAAATAAGAAGTAGGTGTCTATCTGACCACCCTAACCACAACAAAATGATAATATTTTTTTATAAGATTTTAGATATAATTAGAGGACTCATGTCTCAATGTGATGCATATTTTTTTATAATTTATTTCCAAGTAAATAATTAATTATGATTTTTTTATTACAACTTTTAAAAAATATAAAAAACTCGTATGTTTGACCACCTTAATTTGGTCAAAACTTCATAAAATTCAAAAAAAATTTAATCCTATAGTGTGCAAAACATAGAATATGACGCATGTTTTGGATTCAAAAATGTGATACTCATTTGAAAGCTTATGGTAGGATGTTTTCAATCAACCTATCTATCAGGACTTTAATCATAATTCAAATAGAAAATGAATAATAATTATTTATTAAATTCAAAGTAAAGAATAATTTGTATTGGTGGAAAGTTGAGAATCTCCTTTAAAAACCCATTTCGTTTTATCAATTTTGGGTAAAAAAAAAAATCGTCAGCCACATACCCATCATAGTGCCACTTTTTGGCCCATCATGATCATGCACATACCCTTAAAGTCAGATCTTCATTTTTTGCTTCCGAACTCATAACCTTTCTCTTGTATCTCCAATTTTCACAATTTCAACAGTGTTAAAAAGTTATTTCAGAGCTCTTTAGAATCATTCAAGCACTTTTTCCAGAATCTTCCCCATGTACATTTTATTCATTTTTTTGTGGTTTCACATTTCTATCAATTACTTGGATGTCTTGGCACCTAGAAATTATCTGCTTACATGAGATGAATTCATTTGATCTGCTTTATATGCACTAAGGTTATTAATCTTTGATTTTATCATTTGAGAAAGTATCATGGGTTTTTTGTTCATCCTTATGTGATCATTTTAGCAAAGGATAACTATGAGTCTTGGCGAAGCTACATCATGACATGTCTCAAATGGCTTGATCTTTTTCCTTATCGGTATGGACTCATACCTAAACCAGACACACCAAGGAGTTATTCAGTATGGGATATTATCAATGATAATGTTGTAGGAGTTATATGTTCTAGTGTTGATCTTGACATTGTGTGTGTTGTATTAGACATTGATTGTCCC
>VDFB02087003.1:0-39523 GCA_007258455.2 Sequoia sempervirens | reverse complement strand
CCCTTTAATTCTTCCTCTTGCGTAATCCATTTATCCTAATAAGGTTGTACCAACATCCAACAGTCGCTTTACACATGGGCTCTTACTACCTCGTATGGAACTTGATGCTTGAGTCCTTCATCCATATCCTTATCACATATCTTCTAAATCCCCTCATCCATGTCCCTATCTTTATCCATCTCCTTCAGCATGCTATTCAAAAAATCCAAAAAAGTCAAAAAAATAAAATAAAATAAAATAAATAATAATAATTCGTCCAATGGTGAAAACTTGGCAAACAAGCACCTTGGATAAGTACCATGATGAAAACCTGGCACACATGCATCATGTGTAATCCCCCATCCGTCATTTCCCACACTTGGGGGTAGCTTCCTGATATGCATTCACTCCATCCGCTATACTTCCTGCTATGCCTTCAGCTATGCACCCATCTTCCTGTTATACATCTTCTTCATTTCCGCATCCTACCATCATATCCCATTTATCCCAATCCCTCCATCCTCCTTGTGATCTTGATATAGATAGGGGAAAACATACAAACATGCTTTGAACACCTCTTGGCATACATTCCCCTCATTGCCTCATCCTTATTTTCATTCGTCTAGCTTGTCCACCTGTCATGCTACCATTAATCTCCCTTCCTTATCCATGCCTCCTATCCATATCCATCTCACTCCTTTATTAGCCTATCCTTCTACCTCCCATCCCTCATGCCTCATTATACATGACATGTTTAGAGTGGGGGCATCTATCTTCCTTTGTGACATAGTCCTTGGAGACATCCTTCATCTAGCAAACAATCACTTCCATCTCACCATCCTTATCCCTCTATCCATCCATCATAGAAATAATTTCCATCACTCAAATTATTATCTATCCATTTATCTAGAAAATAACCTTTTCCTCATCCAACTCCTTATCCCTCTATCCAATCTATCCAAACAATCTTTTTCCTCCCCCCATCCTTATCTATTTATCCATTTACCTCTATCCTCATCCCATCTCATAATCCCTTGTCATTGGTATCTAGTTATAGGCTCCTCCCCATGCAATCCAATGCCATCTATCTTATCGTCATCACTTCTTATTTTGCACATCTTTTCAATCTCCTCTCCTTTATCATCATTCATCTATCCATCATACCATCTTCCCAATTCATCTTTTGATTATTTGGATAACTATCCCATCCCTGAGCTTCATGTAGTCACCATCATCTTATCCATTCCAACAGGTCTATCATGTCTCATCATATCAGTCCCATCTTTTTATCCACTTATCATGGCTATCACATCATCTTTTATCCATCGTTTGTCTTTGGCCTTTTGTCGAACTACGTTACCCCTGCGCTTTCACGTAGGCAAGATCGATCATTTGATCCGCCCTCGAGGCTCCTTTATCGTCTATCATTGGTCTTTCTATTTTTTTCCATCTAGTCTTTGTCATCCATCATCGAGGTCTCCATCATCCTCTTCCTGCTTTTATCCATGGTTAGTCATCAGTCTTTTATTGAACTACGAGGGCTCTGCGCTTTCACGTAGGCAAGGCTAATCTTTGATCGACCATCGAGCCCCTAGGTCTTTAGGGTGTGTCAGTATCATGTCTGGTCTCTCTTGTGTCGTTGTCGAGCTATGCCCTTATCTACTTGGTTCTTCACAAACAAGATCCACTTGTATCAGCAGATCCAATCAACTTTGAATATTCTGCGTCATATCGATCTTTTAGTTTAGTATCCATCTTCGGTCTCAACATGATGCATCCTTCGTAACAGACCTCATCAATCCAATCCATCCCCTTGATCCTATGGCAAAGGACGTTTGACATTGATTGCAATATTTTAATGCTTTTGGCTTTTGTTTATCATTTGAGCTCCCTATCATCACTTGTCATGGTCGCCTTGATCCATCATATCATTGTGTGCTTTGACTAGTCAACATAGGGTCATATCTTGATCTTTTCTTTATTGTTTTCTTATCGGTTGTCCTATGTAGTACCCACCAAGACTCCTATAGTCTTGTGTTACATTGGGGCATTTTTTTGTGCTTGTAGTTATTCCAATTCCTAGCCCAACCAAGGTCTTCGGGACTTTGGGGAGTTGGAATAGTCTTCTTGTTTGTTATGTTTGTTTTATGCATTAGACACTAATCTGCCTTGGTTCTTCATACCCTAGCATCTTGTGCCTTATGCTATAGCAAAAATCAGTGCTCCGAAGATGGAAATTTTGAATTAGGATTGCATTTCATCTCCCATTCCATCTTCTCCACTATCAAAAATCCCCCCCATCCATTCATCCTTCCTCAATATCCCTCCCCGCTTTGGCTTGTAACTTGACTAGGGCAACATCACCTTCGTCCTTGCATCCATTTATGCTTCTCAATCTCCTGTCGCCTTTTCCTTCCTTTCTTACCCATCGCTTTGCATCATATTCATCATCTCTATTCTCATCATCTCATCCATTTCAAGAGCACACCTGTGTTCTCTTGAACCTGCATGTCCTCTCAAGGGGGCATCCTTCATCCCTAACCTCATCTTCACTCCCTATCATCTTTCTCTCTTTCCCTTACCAATCCCTTTAATGACTCAGGCATCTTTTTCCACCCAACCATCTTCTTCCTGGGTTCTATGTTTTAATATTCTTTGAAATGATGCTACTTTGTACTATCTCAAAAGAGGGGCAAATAGACCCAAATTTGACATTTTATTTGTCCAAATTCTATCTTTTGTCTAATATCCTTCTTATTTGCATTAATTAAGTAATATCGAGACATTTAATTAATACGCCTAAAGCCCTTTTTCTGAAACCTCTAAGGTATCTAGTTAAATAATTAAATACCTTACCTCTTTAGTTCCCCTTTCATCAAATGAATTAAATAAATATGATATTTATTTAATTCCTCACATGTCACATATTTTTCCTTAACCCTAATCAACCTCCTAATCTTATCATTAGGATGTGCACATGCCTAATCCTTACTAGGATGTGTCGCATCCTCCAACTTTTGCAAGTTAGTTTCTAATCTCCATTACCCTCTACTATCTTCTAATTACTGATTAGTTAAACATAATTGCTACCTTGGTCAACTCTCCCCATCCCCAAGGAATTTTTAATTCCTCTTTATTCATCCAAACCTCCTCTCTTCCCCATGTGAATTTTTAAATCACTTTTATTTCTCCTAGAATCTCCTTTTCCCATGCATCTTCTAGGAATCTTTGACTTGTCACATCAGTCACATGTGGACAAGTGCTTCCTTGAACCCTTGTCTTGTCCATGAAATTCTTTCCAATAAAAATTCACATTTATTTTCTCAACTACTTTCCTCTTCCCCATGGAGATTTTTGAGGAATTTTAAAATTCCTCTCATGTCACTTTCATTCCCACTTGGGGACAAAAAGTTCCTTTTTGAGGAAATTTTCTCATCCCCCAAGGTACTTGCAAAGTACTTGTCCTTCTTCCACATCATGTACCCTCATTTCACCTCACTTACACATCACCACATCCTTAGCCACTTCATATTTCACATATCAAGATGTGAGGGTTTGTGAGTCATCAACTCACCATAGCCCTTCATCTTGGCCTTGGATAAATTTCAACCATTGAATTCTTTAGAGAATTCAAATTTCTCTATAAATACCCATTTTTTCTCTCATTTAAGGGACTTTTGCAATTCATAGCCAAACTCTTGCAATTTCATCATTTGAAGCCACACTTAGCCATATTTTCACATCTTGCTTTTCACCATAGCACTTGCATCCATTATCATCCATTTTTCAACCATCTTGCATCCTCACTCTCATTTTCCATCCAAGGAGCATACATTACGTCAACAATCAAAGGGTCAACCAAAGCACAGCTTAACAAGGTATAATTTTTCCATCTATTTTGTTAAGTTCAACGTTTTTTCCCAATCTTGAGGTGTTAGGTGTTAGTTGGTTTTTTGCATGTTTAGTGTTGATGCTCGTTTCTGGGACCATATTTTCACCTGATCATAGGTGGTAGGGTACCTCAGAGGTCCCATCACCTGCTCGCAATGAGCACATCACAGTGTTGGCGGCAAACCCTTGTCGATCGACGACAATCATCACATCTGATGACATTCCTGAAACTCAACATTCTCAATCGCCCAATTTATCCAACTATAGCACACAAAAAAAGGAAAAATATTTCAGAAATGGAATATAATATACCACTACGTCAATAGGAATCTGACAATCTAGCAAATATTTCAATGGTATTTTTTTCAGGCGACTGACGTTTTTCAAAGAAAAGGGATATTCAATAGAATATTTGTTGATGTCAATATGACATCACACTGATGTCAGGGGTACAATTAGCCATATGACCCTTATTTTCCCCCCTTTAGCCCCCATTTGGTCCAAAGAAACATTTTTTTTCTTTTTGTCATTACGGGCATACGATGTCAAAATTGAGCAAACAAGATATCATTGGAAAGCTAGTCCCAAACACTTTGCAGTGGTGCAAGTCTCATTATTAGATTTTGTTGTTGGTATATTTTATTCTTATTTAAGGGTATGTACAAGATCATCATGGAAAAAACAGGCCCTTAAGTGGTAAAAAAATCAGAAAAATCAGAGTTAGGCAACTTGATGTGAAAATTTGAATAAACTATCCATATTATTTCAAAAATATGTAAGAATAGAATATATAGAAAATTGAATGTAGTTTCTAAACTACTAGGTTTGTTTAAAAATAAATAAAATTATTTGGTGAAAATTTTAAATTTCAATGTAGTAGTACTTAAATTTCAGGGAAAAAATAAGTAGGTGTCTATCTAACCACCCTAACCACAACAAAATGATAATATTTTTTTATAAGATTTTAGATATAATTAGAGGACTCATGTCTCGATGTGATGCATATTTTTTTATAATTTATTTTCAAGTAAATAATTAATTATGATTTTTTTATTACAACTTTTAAAAAATATTAAAAACTCGTATGTTTGACCACCTTAACTTGGTCAAAACTTCATGATTTTTATTTTTTTTAATCCTATAGTGTGAAAAACATAGAATGTGATGCATATTTTGGATTCAAAAAATGTGATACCGTTTGAAAGCTATAGATGTTTTTCAATCAACCTATCTATTAAGACTTTAGTTGTAATTCGAATAGAAAATGAATAATAATTACTTATTAAATTCAAAGTAAAGAATAATTTATATTGGTGGAAATTTGAGAATCTCCTTTAAAAACCCGTTTCGTTTCATCAATTTTGGGTAAAACAAAATTCGTCAGCCACATACCCATCATATTGCCACTTTTTGGCCCATCATGATCCTGCACATACTCTTAAAGTCAGATCTTCATTTTTTGCTTCTAAACTCATAACCTTTTGCTTGTATCTCCAATTTTCACAATTTCAATAGTGTTAAAAAGTTATTTCAGAGCTCTTTAGAATCATTCACGCACTTTTTCCAGAATCTTCCCCATGTACATTTTATTCATTTTTTTGTGGTTTCACATTTCTATCAATTACTTGGATGTCTTGGCACCTAGAAATTATTTGCTTACATGAGATGACTTCATTTGATCTGCTTTATATGCACTAAGGTTATTAATCTTTGATTTTATCATTTGAGAAAGTATCATGGGTTTTTTGTTCATCCTTATGTGATCATTTTAGCAAAGGATAACTATGAGTCTTGGCGAAGCGACATCATGACATGTCTCAAATGGCTTGATCTTTTTCCTTATCAGTATGGACTCATACCTAAACCAGACACACCAAGGAGTTATTCAGTATGGGATATTATCAATGATAATGTTGTAGGAGTTATATGTTCTAGTGTTGATCTTGACACTATGTGTGTTGTATTAGACATTGATTGTCCCCCACACTTTGGACTCAAATTTGGAAGATTCATGACCCTCATATCTCTCCATACCCAAAGGATCCTATTGCAGATTGTCCCATTCCTCTTGAAAATGTAGATTTCATACCTTTTAATGATAATACTTTAGAGGAGATTGAGTATATGGTCTTGCATATTCTAATGGTTCAGATTCTTTTCTTCATGTTCCTACTCTTCAAATCAAGACTTCATCGCCATCTTTTGTTGTTCCTAATCAGCTTGGAAATGCCACACCTTTGGCCCCTATTGGTTTAGTGCAACAAGACATTCATCATCTTTTAGACATAACTACTTGAGATTCATATCTTACAAACATATCATCCTTGTTTGTAGAGTCCTATATTGTAGATTTGTAGAATTAATTTGAGGACATTCATCTTCTCTTTGTTGATAAACACATCATCATTGTTGTCCCGCCATCTTCATCACCTTTACAACTTGTTCTACATCATTCTTCATAGGATCTTGGATTGACATCATCTTTTTCTGACATGTGGACACTTGATCACTTTTTAGAGGCACACATCATTTAGATTTGGATTCTTGATTCATCCATCTTTTTGGATCAGCTTCTTCAATCACCAATAGATCTATTTCTTCCTAAGGGGAGAAATGTTGTTTATATATAGGTAGTGGATCATATTTTCTTTTCAAGTGTTCATCATTGACATAGGAGCTACTTCTTTATGGGGGGATTCATATCCTCATTTTATCTCTCTTATTAGGGGGACATCTATTGTACTTGTGTGATAGAAGCAATTCTTGGGGGGTCACATTAAAACCTTATATCCTTCTTTCATTATTCTAATCATTTCATTTTCTCTCTTTTGGAGAGGAGTTTTTCCCATGTGGTTTTCTCCTTTTCTCTAGTTATGAGAGATTCATTTGTTTGCACATGGGGTACCTCATCGGGCCTTATAGCTAGGACCCATCTATGCATCCATCATTGTATTCTTCAGCAAAAAAAAATTAGCTTCTCCCTAAGTTGATCTTAAGAAGGGGTGTTGACGAAATTAAGACATCACTTGATAATTAATTAATTATTAGATCTCTTATTGCTTTAATTACTTAAGCTAAACTTAGTAGTCTTTTTTATTATTAGATTGAACTAATTATAGTTCAAGTTATCTCATTGCATGAAATCAAGACACTTGTCACAATCTAATCAAATTCTCATCTAGGGTTTGTTTTTTTCCTTTTATAAGGATTGATCCTATAATTATTATTCAAGTATTCATTATTCAATACAGAAGGCATATCAGATGTTTTTATGGATCAATATTTTATTTCTTGGCTACATAGAAAATCAGTTGCTTTGATCTCTCATATGTGATAGGTGTTTTAGTTGCAAGTGATTTCTAGGAACTATGGGGTTCAACTATCAACTCCAGTAGGTGTGGCTATTTTTTCTTGGAGATTTAAATGACATGTATATGCATCTTTTTTAAAATTTAAAAGAAACTAGTTCACGAATTTAATGTTATATGAAATGTAATAAACTGATTTTTCTCATATCAATTTAACTAGTTTTATAAAAAAAATAGTCAACTTGTTTTAATCACCAAAGACAACTTAAAGGATAAAAGTATAATCTTGGTGGAAACACTTATTCAATAGTTTTATACAACATACAAAAATAAGAAAAAATTAAATCACCATTTATAACATATGACCAAATTAAGTCAAGTTGATACTTTTTAGTAAAACTAATTCACAATTTAGAATCATCAATTTTAAACTTAACATGATCTAATTATCATTAACACTCATGATTCACAAAAAAAAACTATACTATCAAATTTTCTAATATAATTCTTTCTACACAAAAACGATGTTTTTCAATCCTTCCAAAATTAAAATCAAATTTATCAACTTATCAAATCTACTTATTGATTTTTATAGAGTTTCTAATATAATTCAATCACTTCATCTTTCTCTAATTTATATACATAACTTATAGAAATATATTTATAAATTATCCATAATTTTTTCTTGAACAAACAATCAACTAGCATAACTTTATTCACAAACAAGCTATTGTCATTATTAATCCAAAATAAATATTTTCTGGCAGCATTTCATAAAAAGAATCTTACCTCAACTTTGTACCAATTTGGAAAACAAATGGAGATGAATCAAAACAATTCATTAAGCACCAAAAAAAAATCATTTTTTTCAAAAAAGCACTTCCTAAAATCTTTAAGCTTCAAACTTTCTTCTTTCTCTAAATTCCATAATAAAAATTGATAAACCCAAAAGAAAGAGAAGAACAATGAAAAATAAAACTTTTTTTTTTCTTTTTAATAAATCTTCTTTTTTGCTTAGTCCATATTGGCATAGTGTGATAGTTTAAATGTAGTGTTATTGTTCTTGTCACCAAGGTTCAAACCCCATTGCGGTGTTTATGTTGGGAATGAGGTTCCCCATTTATGGCATCACCAAGTCAAAAGTGTTTTACCCTTTTAAAAAAATCTTATTTTTTGCTTCCCAAAACTTAAAATGTAAAATAAGATATAATATTGAATTCATAATAAATGAAGATAATATTAAAATAGTTTTTCTTTCATAAATAAATAATAAAAAAAAAATTCAATTATTCATAATAAAAAAATTACTTTTGAACTAATATGAGGAAATTATCCTTTCTAAGTCACCAATAAGATAATTTATTTTCTATATTCTTAAAACAAACATGTACATTCAATAAGTAATAAATTTACAAACTTAGACAATTAAACATTTATTTTCCCAAAAGAAATTAATTACCACAATAAATAAATAATATTATGCACTACACTAATAATTTATTTATTTTTTAAATTAAATAAATTATTTTCTATTAATTAATTAATTGTTTAACACGAGGACCTAGTTCTTCTTCCTTGATGTATGTTTCTGTTGCAAAACATAATCTTCCCACATATACCTTAGTAACATTGTTGAGTAAAAATATAATCATATAAATTACCTTTAATCAATTAAACATGCAAATATAATGTCACATTGTACACAAATACGCTAAACCGACACTTTGTATCCAACATAAATCAATGGAGCACTTACAATTATATCATAGAATTGGGATATCATATAATCATTATGAGACTAAGAATGAGGGATGTTACACCATGTTCTCCCCCTCTATCCTTCTCACCTATGTGGCTTCTTTGTGACATCAATTGTTTAGGTTTCATTTACAATCACCGTAGTAGGAGAGTGTTCCATTGCTACTACAAACTATATATGATTCTTGTTGAATTTATTTTCTTCCTTTTGATAAGCGTCATTCCATCTCCACTCAAGCTTCCTCCCACCAATAGCTTGCATTATTGCAACTCTACTTCTTGTGCTTGGTGCCTCTCCTAGATAATTTTCTTGTGCATTTTCATGTACCATGCTAGTTGTAACATGCTCAACAAAGAACCTATTATTGTCACCCTTCTTACAACATTTAAATCATCTTCTTTTCCAAGTATCCTCCTACTCGTGAGATGTTCCCATGTTGCTTCCACTCAAAAAGATTTGGCCATCTCAACTCACCACGATGTCCTTCATTGGTAAGCTCTCCACAAGGAAAATTTCAATGAATACTCCCACACAATTTTCCATTTCCTAAAATCTTCCAAAGGTTGTTCCAAACCACACAACATTAATTTTCTCTTTTGAGCAATACTTCATAGCATAGAGGGTAGCACCTAGAGAAAAAACAATCTTCTTGTTCTCAAACAATTCCTTCATTTTCTCATTTCCTTCATATTGGCTCCTCCTAGACATATCCTTAATGTCACTCATTTGCTATAACACCACACACCACTAACTTTCTAAACACAATCCAATTACTTCTAGGGGACTTCTACCTTCAGTATTCCTTTTTTTTGTTTGCAAGCTCTTTTGTCAGCTCCTCCCATAGTAGCACATCTTCATTAAAAGTTGATTCAGATGATCTAGATCCCAATGGTCCAAAAGACAATGGAGACAACATTTTAGACAAAGAATATGAAAATTGTATAATGTTTTTACTAATATGTGTTTTGTAAATGGCATACTCTTGAGGGATATGTATTGATGTGTTTTTCTCCTCATATCTACTTGCTAACTAATGCTACAAATTTATAGATTACAAGGCCAAAAAAGTGAGGTTTGTTATGAGAGTTGAATAGTTGCAATGATTGAACTTCCATGTGTCTTTTAAGCTTCCAATGAATTGAGTTATGGTTGCACATGCTAAAAGGTGTCTTGTTGCAAAACTACTCTTGTAGTTGCACTAAAAGACTACTTACGAAAAATGAAACATTGCACAACTTTTCAAGTGAAGATTTGTGTGTAGTCGTACAAAATGGTTCTTGGTGCTATACAAGTGCATGATGCAAGGAGCTATGCATAAGGCTCTATATTGTTGCCTAAGTGACTAAAGGCTAGTTGATCATTTGTGCCTTTTAAAGAGCAATTATTCCAATTGTGCTAAGAGACATTAGTGTTATTTGATTGAGAGTTTGTGTGGCATGTTTAGAGCATGTAATCGCTTTAGGAATTTGATCTCATACAACCTAGTGATATGGTGATGCTCCAAAGAATTGGTTATGTACACACCTTGCTAACAATCCATGTAGGGATGCCCAAGAATTATCACTAGAATCAATTGGCACCATATTACAAACTAGCTCCTTTTGAAGAGGATGAATAACATATAAGTGACATTGATGCAAATATGTATACCCCTAATGCTACAAGAACTAATACACCTTAAATTATAAGGTTGTAGATGAGGCAAGATTGGTAAAACTCAATTATTTGATGGTGGCTTTGAAGATAATGTTCTTAATATTGCTACCATTGAGTAGAAAACCTAATGGTCACCTTTGCACCCATATCTACAAATGGAATAAGGGTCTTGCTTTTGCATCTAGAGTAGTTGTTATTTTAAGACAAGTAGCTTCAACACCCCTATTCTCCACTTTTGACTCATGTGAACCCTTTGCTTATATGCACACAAACAGGTCTAGGCTAGGGTGGTGGTTGGTTTTTTGTTTGTCCCACCATTTAGCTTTCTTAGAAACTTTGTTCTTGTTTGAAGAAGTCTTATTTAGTGCAAGAGATTTGTCCCTTTTGTCATTCAATTTTGACTCCTCGATGATGGTTGCATAGCAATAGGTTAAATCTCCCACTATCTTGACCATGGACAACTTTTGAACTAAATGAATGGACACAAGCCACTATCATACTCAAGGAATCTTGTTTGTCATGCCCCTGCCACAAAAAGAATCGCAGCTATAGCCTCTTATTAATGATCGAGTTTGAAAAAATTACAAGAAGGAAAAAAGAAAATTAATTAATAATTGATAAAAGAAAAAAGGTTGTGCTTCATTAAGGAAAGACATGTCTCTTTGCAAGGGATATAAATGATGAAAGGATGTGACTTTCCCCTTCAAGGGAAAGATATTAAAGAAGGGCATTTTATTGGAGGACAAAAAGTGGATGTGATTGGAAAATAAGGAAAATAAGAAATTGGAATATAAGATATCTATTGGAAATAAATATTGTTTCAACAAGAATATCATTGGGAAGTAAGCTTGAGAATATATATATATATCAAGCACACCACCTCGAAATGGAACACTCATGGGTCAAGAAGCATATGAGTGCTCCTAGGCATGATCAAGGAGGATGGAGCGCCTCCAAAGTGGACTAAGGGATGGAGTGGACTTGAAATCCTGCCATGTTCGTGGACTAGGAGACGGATGAGTGATCCTGGTCTTGAGGGTCTTCTCAAGTACGTCACTCTGAGATGGATGGACGAGGATCCACCCATGCTTTCATAATACAAAGACAACCATAATTGAGATTGTGGTTTGCAAACATTTCAAGTGAATTCCTAATATATGATTGGCTATAGGAATATGCCTTGAAATAACCACTAATGATGTTAAGATATTTTGAATTCAAATGTTAATGATGCTGTGAACTATAGATCTAACTATCATGATGCTTTAGCTATGGTGGATTGCTCTCAATATTATAATATTATAATATTTCATGTATTAATTTCAATGTTGTCATACAGTTGATACTTGTTATTACTAATATCAATTTTTAGTGATTATTATTATTTTGCAACCCTAAATTTAAGAATATCCCAAAAGGGGACATTACATTGTTCTAACTTGAATATGCCCAACTTTGCTTGAAGGTCATGGAAGGACCAGTGTAGGCATGAACTAATTAGCCACATCCTTGCCACAATTGTTGCCACTTAATATATTAGTCATTAGACATATTAGGATAGTATTCATCATTTGAGGAATTTGACAAATGGTCAAACAAAAATATCTATTGTTCTCAAAGATCCCTTGTGATTTCATATTTGATCATCACATAGATTGTATTGCCATGTCAACATCCATCAAAAATTACTTTAAACAACTTAAGATAATCTGATGTATCCTTTGGTTTAACATCAAGCTTTAGATACTCTAATTGTGTTGAATGTGACAAGCAAGATGAATTGCTCCAATACTAATTATTTGGATCCCAAGTGTAGGGAGCAATTCTCTACATGAGGATCTTGATGTTGTGTATGTGTGCAAAGGAAAAATAGAAACAAGGATTTAGAGAATGAAGAAAACTAGAACTAGAACTAAATATTTTTATTAATGTGTGTGTACATGGTATGCATGCAACAACACTCTTCTAAGTGACATTATTGATTATCAGTCAAACGATCCTAAGTGTGACTATAGGCCACACCACATATAGATCAATGTGATGTCCACGTCTCTTAATTGAGCCAGATATAATTATAGTTAATTAATTGAGTATTCAAATAGTCTTTAATTATTGACTTTTGAATTATTTAATTAATTAACTATGTTAAGAATTTATAAAGTCATGAATAAATATTTTAATACTTTATAAAGGCCTTTATAAAGTCTTCATGAATTATAAATTAATTCAATTGGAGTAACTGAATGGCGATCGATAAAATGTCGATTGTTGTATTGAATAATCAGCACGGAGAGTTGTGAATGTTTGATTTCATATCAGGATCCTGTGAACGAAAACTCTCAGTGTCCAATTGCCATATTTAGACGGAAACCCAGTTATGGTTATATATAGATCTTTATTCCAGTCTTCGTTGTGTAAGGTTGAATGGTTGTGCATTAACAAAGATTTAATTTCTTTATATAATTGATGTCTGAAAGGAGTCGAGATGGTTCAAGGCGCTGGAGTGAATGTTCAGACACACACATTTGGATATATTTCTCATCATTGGTGTTGTACATATATGGTAACTCGATATCAAGTCTGCATTTTCTATGAAGTATCAGCTTTGCGGACTGGTTCTTAATTGTCGTTTGGGAAAGAAGTGTGGGATTGAATCATCGGGATAACTTATTCACTACCCAGAATTCATTATGTTTGTGAATGGCCACCAGCAATGACGGGTATGTCAAATACAAAATCATATTTCTCTGTTATGTGACAACTCATGTCTATTTGCAAAACAATGGAAATCATTATCTGGTCTGAGTCGAATAAATACTTTATAAGTTCCTGAAGTTGTTCCCTGTAGTTGAATCTCTTTGTAATATCTGGCAATTCTCTTTTACCTTTTAACTGTCATTCTGAATCGTATCATGTTCTGTAATGAGCTTGGGGATCTTTGAAATAGTTCATCCAGTTGATTCACCATCCAGTAATCTGCAATCCTAGGATGCTCTGTTTTTTACAAGTTATATTCTGATATTCCACTACAATGAATATGTCAATACTTCGAGATGTCTGAAATGAATTGTAATGTTATCTTTTATTCATCATCCTTTTAAGATTTCATTGAACCATTTTAAAACAATTTTCTGAACAAAAGTTAAAAAAAATATTGGACAACAGAGTTGAGGGTGTAAATTTGGGAAGGGATCATCTCAGTGGTATCAGAGCCAAAAATCCTGCCAGCCTGAGGGTTCATGAACACTAGTGATAGAGCTCGAAGATATTTTGAAAAAGAGCAGAGACGGAGGCAATTTCAAGTTGTGGACCCTTATCCAAAAGAAGATACCTTTTCTGCAGTTCTTGTAGCCCAACAATTTCCTAGTGACCCTCTGGAAATTGAAACAATGGGTTATTTAGATTGAGAAGATTCGCACAACAGAGATAACAGGAGTGGTAATGAGAGTGTTTAGAGTATGCTGAACGATTTAGCATGTGGCCAACAACAAATGATGCAACAGTTTATGCAGTCCCAACAATAGTTGATAGATGCTATCGGTTGAATGTCTCAGGACATGAATACATTGAGAGTGTGACAGAATACAGGTGATGGGAGCAATGTAGGAAACCATGAACCCAGGGGAACTAATTCAGGAGAATCTACTAGGCCTTTTCAGCCTACATTCATTCCTAGGAACGAGGAGGAAGAGGTACTCTCGGAAGCAGACCTTGATTAATGAGGTGACAAAAGTTTACGATGAATATCACACTCTCCCTCATGCTATTAGACAAGAGATTATGTTGAATCAATATATGAATCAACGTAGGGATAGGAGGAGAACACAATAGGAGCAAAGATCCCAAGGGCCTCACGGAGATTACAAGCATGCCTTGGGTAAACTTACACTGCCTAACTTTGATGGGAGTGGGAAAACTACAGCCTATTCTTGGATTCACGAGTTGGACACTTTCCTGAACCTAAAGCCACTGCGGGAGACAGAAGCAATTAAATTTGCAACATTACATCTGGAGGTTGTAGCGTATGATTGGTGGCATCATGGATTGGTGACGCAGAATCATGCTCTAATCCAATCTTACGAGGAGTTTAGTAGCAAATTAATTGCTCGATTTGACAGGAAAGATGAAGAGGATTATTTCAGGGAGTTGGCCTTGATCAAGCAGCATGGTGATGTTGACAGTTACATCAACGAATTTTAGCAGGTGGCAATTATGGTCCCAGATATATCAAAGAGAAGGGTGGTGATGTTATTTACAGAGGGACTACATTATAGTTTGAGAGGGTTGGTGAAGGCTTTCAAGCCAAGGACCTTACAGGATGCTATCCGGATGGCATTGGATCTTGAGACTTCCCATTCTAGTTCACAGCCGTCGAAGAAGAATTTCAAAAATAACAAGCCATTTACTAAAACTTCCAATCAGCTCAAACCAAATCCTCCTAAGATTGATTTCAAAAGCAAGAATGAATTACACAGGAAGCAGTTATGCTTCACTTGCAAGGAGCCATGGGATCGTAATCATCGATGCCTTGGGAAGGGCAAGGTACATTATATAGAGGTCACTTCTGATGTGGAGGAGGAGACAGTTGATGCTAGTTTGGAAAGTGAACACGAGCAGCAAACAAAACATAACAATCCCAGGGAAGAGGAGACTCAGGGTGGTTTTGCTACATTATCTGGTGTGCCTAAGTATCATCCATTCCAAGTAAGAGGAGTTATTAATGGACAGTGGGTGACTTGCCTGATTGACAACAAAGCCACACATAATTTTATTGACGAGGGTTATGTTGCCAAAAGTATATTATAGGTTGGTTTCAATGTCACAGTAGCAGATGGCTTTAAGATGAGTTGCACTACCAAGGTCCCACAATTGAACATTCAGATGGGAGATTATACAATCACGGACAATTTCTATGTAGTTGGAATTGAAGACATTGATATAGTGTTGGGAGTTCAATGGCTAAGCTCTCTGGGATGATATAGTCAGGATTTTCAAAAGATGAAATTAGAGTTCACATCAGGGGATAAGAATGTGGTGTTGAGAGCATTATCGGATGGTACTCCTAAGATAGTTTTAGCAAAGCGTATGGAGGCTTTGTTCAGACACGGGGAGGTTGCCTGGGCAGCCCAATGTTTTATATCTTCTAATTCTGCCACCGAGAAAGATAGAGTTTATCTAGTGGATGTGCAGATCATATTAGACAAGCATAGCTTGGTGTTTGGAGATCTCCTTCCTAGTAGACCACCAGATCGCGACTTCGAGCATGTGATAGAATTGGAAGAGGGTGCCAAGCCCATGATTACCACACCATACCGGAACCCAAAGTGCTTCAAAGATGAAATAGAGAAAACAATCAAGGAGTTGCTAGATATGGGGCACATCAGGCCCAACTCCAATCCATTTGCTTCATCGGTGGTGCTTGCAAAGAAAAAGGATGGCATGATGCGTATGTGTATCGATTATCGTGTGTTGAACAAAAAAATAATTAAGAACAAATAGCCCATACTGCGAATAGATGAGTTGTTGGATGAACTGCATGGAGTAGTTTATTTTTCTAAGATTGATTTGTGTTCGGGATATCATCAAATTCGGGTCCGTGATGAGGATATACATAAGACTACATTCAAATGCCATTACGGACACTACAAATTCTTGGTAATGCCTCTCGGTCTTACAAAAGCACCTGCAACCTTCCAGTCTTGCATGAATCATGTTTTCAGGAGGCAGTTGCGGAAATCAATATTGGTATTTTTTGATGATATTTTAATCTATAGTAAGACTTGGGAGGAGCACCTTCGGCATTTAGATGAGGTTCTAGGAATTATGGAGGCCCATTCATTGTTTACAAAAGCATCTAAATGTGAATTTGGAATGACAAAAATATTATATTTGGGGCATGTCATTGGTGCATGTGGTGTGAAGGTTCATCAGGAAAAGATACAGGCAATTTTGGATTGGCCATCCCCGAAGAATATTTCTAATTTGCGAGGTTTCCTTGGTTTATGCAGTTATTATAGGAGATTTGTCAAGGGTTTTTCTCAGTTAGTTGCATCCCTTACAGACCTCACAAAAAAGGGGGCTTTCAAATGGTCGGACAAGGCACAGGTTACATTTGACAAGCTTAAGAAGGTGATGAGCTCTTGTCCGGTTTTGGCTCTTTCGTATTTCTCTCAACTGTTTGTATTGGAGTGTGATGCATCAGGTGAGGGGATAGGGGCGGTTCTCATGCAGAACAAGCACCCCATAGCATTTGAGACTCGAAAATTGAGAGATATGGAGTGGTTTTACTCCACTTATGACAAGGAAATGCTTGCCATTATGCACACTTTGACAAAGTTCAGGCAATATCTTGTCGGTGGAAAATTCGTGATTGAAACAAACCACAACATTTTGAAATACTTCCTTGAGCAGAAAGATTTGAATGAGCATCAGTAGAAATGGGTAAGCAAAATTCAGGCTACGATTTTGATATTGAATATGTAAAAGGAAAAAAGAACGTGGTAGCTAATGCTTTATCTAGGAAACCAACACTTTACTTTTATCAGAGATTTCAGCTGATTGGAAATCTCAAGTATTGGTTGAATATTCTAAGAATTCCCTTGCATGTGATATCATAGATGGGAATTTATAGGATGATAGATATCAGGTGATTGATGATTTGATTTTTTACAAGAACAGGATATTTCCAGTACCGAAGTCAAAAATGAAGAGTAAGATCATGCGGGCTATACATGAGACCCCGTTGACAGGACATCCAAGGTTCTTCAAAACATATAGATAGATTCGGGAGAGATTCTAGTGGAAGGGTCTCAAAAGTGATGTTTTGCAGTATGTCAAGGAGTGTTTGACTTGTCAATAGAACAAGTCTGAGCATACATTGCCAATGGGTTTATTGCAACCTTTACCCATTCCTAATCAGAAATGGGAAAGCATATCCATGGATTTTATCACAAGTTTCCTACGAGTTCAAAATAAAGATTGCATCTATGTTGTCGTTGACAAGTTAACAAAATATGCACATTTCTTTGCTATCTCCGCTGAGTCTAAGGCACCTTAGATAGTAGATTTATTCTTTAGAGAAATATTCCGATTACATGGGCTCCCAAGGAATATTGTGAGTGATCGAGACAGCAGGTTCCTCAACATATTTTGGCAGGAATTGTTCAAATTGGCAGGGACTGAGTTATCTCCCAGTATGAGCTACCATCCTCAATCCGACCAATAGACAGAGATAGTCAATAAGTGGGTAGAGGGATATTTGCAAAATTATGTGTTAGGACAGCAAAAGGCATGGGTTTGATGGCTACATTTACGAGAACATTGTTATAACACAACATACCATATGTCAATAGGTATATGTCACCCTTCAAAGCTATTTATGGATATGATCCTATGAATTTCATGGATCTAGCTTTCAATGATAGCAAAGTACCCAAGGCAAAGGAGTTGGTGCAGGACAATCAAGATATTCTCAAGGAACTTAAGGAAAATTTGCAATGGGCTCAGAATCAGCAAAACCTTTATGTTGATAAGCATAGGATTGAGAGGGTTTTTGAAGTTGGTCATATGGTTTTCTTGCGTCTTGAGCCTTACAAGCAATTTACATTGAAACAGAATGGGGCAGAAAAGCTCAAACCATGGTTTTATGGACCATATCATATCAAAAGGCGGGTAGGTGAAGTCGCATATGAATTGGAGCTACCTGAAGGAAGCAAAATCCACAATGTATTTCATGTCTCATGCCTTACAAAGGCAGTTGGTCAACATACTACCCCATCTCCTAAGCTTCCTCCGCTGGAGGAGGAAGGGAAGTTGATATTGGTGCCTAAATCTATTCTAGACGTGCACGAACGCAAGTTGCGAAGCAAGACAATCAAAGAGTATTTAATCAGATGGAAGGATTTACCTATTGAGGACGCCACATGGGAAGGTGAACAGATATTGCAACACTCGGGTTTGCAGTTGCTTGAGGACAAGCAATGTCGAGCGGGGGGGACTGTGATGTCCCCATCTCTTAATTGAGCTAGATATAATTATAGTTAATTAATTGAGTATTCAAATAGTCTTTAATTATTTTTACTATTTTTTTCAGACTTTTGAATTATTTAATTAATCAACTATATTAAGACTTTCTAAAGTCATGAATAAATATTTAATACTTTATAAAGTCTTCATGAATCATAAATTCATTCAGTTGGAGTAACTGAATGGCGATCGATAAAATCTCGATTGGTGTATTAAATAATCATCAAGGATAGTTGCGAATGTTTGATTTCATATCAGGATCCTGGGAACGAAAACTCTTAGCGTCCAATTGCCATATTTGGACAGAAACCCAGTTATGGCTATCTGCAGATCTTTATTCCAGTCTTTGTTGTTTAAGGTTGAATGGTTGTGCATTAACGAAGAGTTAATTTCTTTATATAATTGATCTCCAGAGGGAGTCGAGATGGTTCAAGCTGTTGGAGTGAATGTTCAAACACACATTTGGATATATTGCTTATCGTGGAAATAGGAAAATTGAGGATTATCTATGATCTTCCGGAAATGGGATTGATTGCCATATAATCATAACGTATCAATGTTTTATCTATGATGGTTGGCGGATGCACTCGTTAAATAATATAATCATTCTAGAAGTTGTTTGGAGCATATTCTGAGGACGTGATTTCATCTTGTTAAAGCCATCCATTATACTCATGTGGTTATTGGGGAAGCCTTTCAAATATTTGCGATTACTTTTCTGATAGCGGACTTCATTCTGGAAGCATCGGGAACCATCCTCATACAGAGCCGGCTGGAAGTGGTGAGACATATCATTGGCATTGTACATATATGGCAACCCAATATCGGGTCTGCATTTTCTGTGAAGTATCGGCTTTGCGGACTGGTTCTTAATTGTCGTTTGGGAAAGAAGTGTGGGATTGAATCATCGGGATAACTTATTCACTACCCAGAATTCATTATGTTTGTGAATGGCCACTAGGAATGGCGGGTATGTCAAATACAAAATCATATTTCTCTGTTATGTGACAACTCATGTGTATTTGCAGAACAATGGAAATCATTATTTGGTCTGAGTCGAATAAATATTTTATAAGTTCCTGAAGTTGTTCCCTATAGTTGAATCTCTTTGTCATATCTGGCAATTCTCTTTTACCTTTTAACTGTCATTCTGAATCGTATCATGTTTTGTAATGAGTTTGGGGATATTTGAAATAGTTCATCCAGTTGATTCACCATCCAGTAATCTGCAATCCTAGGATGCTCTGTTTTTTACAAGTTATATTCTGATATTCCACTACAATGAATATGTCATTACTTCAAGATGTCTGAAATGAATTGTAATGTTATCTTTTATTCATCATCCTTTTAAGATTTCATTGAACCATTTTAAAACAATTTGCCAAACAAAAGTTTAAAAAAATATTGGACAACAGAGTTGAGGGTGTAAATCTGGGAAGGGATCATCTTAGTGGTATCAGAGCCAAAAATCCTACCAACCTGAGGGTTAATGAACACTAGTGACAGGGCTCGAAGATATTTTGAAAGAGAGAAGAGACAGAGGCAATTTCAAGTTGTCGATCCTTATTCGGAAGAAGATACCTTTTATGCAGTTCTTGCAGCCTGGCAATTTCCTGGTGACCCACCAGAAATTGAAACAATGGGTGATTCAGATCGAGAAGATTCACACAACAGAGGTAACAGGAGTGGTAATGAGAGTGTTCAGAATATTCTAAACGATTTAGCACATGGCCAACAACAAATGATGCAACAGTTTATGCAGTCCCAACAATAGTTGATAGATGCTATCGGTCGAATGTCTCAGGACATGAATACATTGAGAGTGGGACAAAATACAGGTGATGGGAGCAATGTTGGAAACCATGAACCCAGGGGAACTAATTCAGGAGGATCTACTAGGCCTTTTCAGCCTACATTCATTCTTAGGAACGAGGAGGAAGAGGTACTCTCGGAAGTAGAGCAACCCTTGATTAATGAGGTGACAAAAGTTTAAGATGAATATCACACTCTCCCTCATGCTATTAGACAAGAGATTACATTGAATCAATATATGAATCAACGTAGAGATAGGAGGAGAACACAACAGGAGCAAAGACCCCAAGGGCCTCACAGAGATTACCAGCATGCCTTGGGTAAACTTACACTGCCTAACTTTGATGGGAGCGGGAAAACTACAGCCCATTCTTGGACTCACAAGTTGGACACTTTCTTGAACCTAAAGCCAATGCGGCAGACAAAAGCAATTAAATTTGCAACAGTACATCTGGAGGGTGTAGCGTATGATTGGTGGCATTCATGGATTGGTGATGCAGAATCATGCTCTAATCCAATCTTACAAGGAGTTTAGCAGCAAATTAATTGCTCAATTTGACAAGAAAGATGAAGAGCCTTATTTCAAGGAATTGGCCTTGATCAAGCAGCGTGGTGATGTTGACAGTTACATCAACGAATTTTAACAGGTGATAGTTATGGTCCTGGATATATCAAAGAGAAGGGTGGTGATGTTATTTACAGAGGGACTAAATTATAGTTTGAGAGGGTTGGTGAAGGCTTTCAAGCCAAGGACCTTGCAGGATGCTATCCAGATGGCATTGGATCTTGAGACTTCCCATTCTAGTTCACAGCCGCAATAACAAGCCATTTACTAAAACTTCCAATCAGCTCAAACCAAATCCTCCTAAGATTGATTTCAAAAGCAAGAATGAATTACACGGGAAGCAATTATGCTTCACTTGCAAGGAGCCATGGGATCGTAATCATTGATGCCTTGGGAAGGGAAAGGTACATTATATAGAGGTCACTTCTGATGTGGACGAGGAGACAGTTGATGCTAGTTTGGAAAGTGAACACGAGCAACAGACAGAACATAACAATCCCAGGGAAGAGGAGACTCAGGGTGGTTTTGCTACATTATTTGGTGTGCCTAAGTATCATCCATTCCGAGTAAGAGGAGTTATTAATGGACAGTGGGTGACTTTCCTGATTAACAGTGGAGCCACACATAATTTTATTGATGAGGGTTATGTTGCCAAAAGGAGATTATAGGTGGAGAACTTTGTTGGTTTCAATGTCACAGTAGTAGATGGCTTTAAGATGAGTTGCACTACCAAGGTCCCACAATTGAGCATTCAAATGGAAGATTATACAAGATCATGGACGATTTCTATGTAGTTGGAATTGGAGACATTGATATAGTGTTGGGAGTTCAATGGCTAAGTTCTCTAGGAAAATACAGTAAGGATTTTCAGAAGATGAAATTAGAGTTCACATCAGGGTGTAAGAATGTGGTGTTGAGAGCATTATCAGATGGTGCTCCTAAGATAGTTTTAGCAAAGCGAATGGAGGCTTTGTTCGGACATGGGGAGGTTGTTTGGGCAGCCCAATGTTTTATATCTTCTAATTTTGCCACCGAGAAAGATAGAGTTTATCCAGTGGATGTGCAGACCATATTAGGCAAGCATAGCTTGGTGTTTTGAGATCTCCTTCCTGGTAGACCACCGGATCACGGTTTCAAGCATGTGATAGAATTGGAAGAGGGTGCCAAGCCCATGATTACCACACCATACCGACACCCAAAGTGCTTCAAAGATGAAATAGAGAAAACAATCAAGGAGTTGCTAGATATGGGGCACATCAAGCCCAACTCCAATGCATTTGCTTCATCAGTGGTGCTTGCGAAGAAAAAGGATGGCATGATGCGTATGTGTATCAATTATCGTGCGGTGAACAAAAAAACAACTAAGAATAGATATCCCATACCGCAAATAGATGAGTTGTTGGATGAACTGCATGGAGCAGCTTATTTTTCTAAGATTGATTTGTGTTCGGGATATCATTAGATTCGGGTCAATGATGAGGATATACATAAGACTGCATTCAGATGCCATTACGGACACTACGGATTCTTGGTAATGCCTCTTGGTCTTACAAATGCACCTACAACCTTCCAGTCTTGCATGAATCATCTTTTCAGGAGGCAGTTGCAGAAATCAATATTGGTATTTTTTGATGATATTTTAATTTACAGTAAGACTTGGGAGGAGCACCTTCGGCATTTAGATGAGGTTCTAGGCATTATGGAGGCCCATTCATTGTTTGAAAAGCGTCTAAATGTGAATTTGGGATGACAAAAATATTATATTTGGGGCATGTCATTGGTGCATGCGGTGTGAAGGTTCATCAGGAAAAGATATAGGCAATTTTGGATTGGCCATCCCTGAAGAATATTTATGATCTATAAGGTTTCCTTGGTTTATGCAGTTATTATAGGAGATTTGTCATGGGTATTTCTCAGTTAGCTACATCCCTTATAGACCTCACAAAAAAGGGGGCTTTCAAATGGTCAGACAAGGCACAGGTTACATTTGACAAGCTTAAGCATGTGATGAGCTCTTGTCTGGTTTTGGCTCTTCCAAATTTCTCTCAACCGTTCGTATTGGAGTGTGATGCATCAGGTGAGGGGATGGGGCGGTTCTCATGTAGAACAAGCACCCCATAGCATTTGAGAGTCAAAAATTGAGAGATGTGGAGCGGTTTTACTCTACTTATGACAAGGAAATGCTTGCCATTATGCACGCTTTGACAAAGTTCAGGCAATATCTTGTCGGTGGAAAATTTGTGGTTAAAACAAACCACAACAGTTTGAAATACTTCCTTGAGCAGAAATATTTGAATGAGGTCAGCAGAAATGGGTAAGCAAAATCTAGGCCTACGATTTTGATATTGAATATGTAAAAGGAAAAAAGAATGTGGTAGCTAATGCTTTATCTAGGAAACCAACACTCTGCTTTTATCAAAGATCTCAACTGATTGGAAATCTCAAGTATTGGTTGAACATTCTAAGAATTCCCTTGTGTGTGATATCATAAATGGGAATTTACAAGATGATAGGTATCAGGTGATTGATGATTTTATTTTTTACAAGAACAAGATATTTTTGGTACCGAAGTAAAAAATGAAGAGTAAGATCATGCGAGCTATACATGACACCCTGTTGGCAAGATATCCAGGGTTCTTCAAAACATATAGACAGGTTCGGGAGAGATTCTGGTGGAAGGGTCTCAAAAGTGATGTTTTGTAGTATGTCAAGGAGTGTTTGACTTGTCAGCAGAACAAGTTTGAGCATACATTGTCAGCGGGTTTATTGCAGCCTTTACCCATTCCTGATCAGAAATGGGAAAGCATATCCATGGATTTTATCATAGGTTTGCCACAAGTTCAAAATAAAGATTGCATCTATGTTGTCGTTGACAGGTTAACAAAATATGCACATTTCTTTGCTATCTCTACTGAGTCTAAGGCACCTCAGATAGTAGAGTTATTCTTTAGAGAAATATTCCGATTACATGGGCTCCCAAGGAATATTGTGAGTGATCAGGACAGCAGGTTCCTTAGCATATTTTGGCAGGAGTTGTTCAGATTGGCAGGGACTGAGTTATCTCCTAGTACGAGCTACCATCCTCAATCTGGCCGACAAACAAAGATAGTCAATAAGTGGGTAGAGGGATATCTGTGAAATTATGTGTCGGGACAGCAAAAGGCATGGGTTTGATGGCTACATTTAAGAAAACATTGTTATAACACAACATACCATATGTCAATAGGTATGTCACCCTTTAGAGCTATATATGGATATGATACTATGACTTTCATGGATCTAGCTTTCGATGATAGCAAAGTACCCAAGGCAAAGGAGTTGGTGCAGGACAATCCAGATATTCTCAAGGCACTTAAGGAAAATTTGCAACGGGCTCAGAATTAGCAAAACCTTTATGTTGATAAGCATAGGATTGAGAGGGTTTTTGAAGTTGGTGATATGGTTTTCTTGCTTCTTGAGCCTTACAGGCAATCTACGTTAAAACGAAGTGGGGCAGTGTTGTGACGTTTTTCACACATCGCCCCATTGCAAATGGGGACCCCCCTAATTTTGGCTTTGCTTTTCGTTTGTTTTGTCGTTGTCTCTCTTTTCTACTGTCTGTCCTTTCCGGGGATGTCTCCGCCATTGAGTTTAAATGTGAGTTTGGCCAAGTCTAAAAAATTAGGGTTTCATTTTTCCTGGTGAGTCTAAGGTCGAATAGGGTGAATATATTGAAAATTGAGCTTAACATTGTTGTCAGCATGTTTCCAATAGGCTCCTAGCAAATTTTCATCATATTCTGAGGTACTTACTATTTTTAGTAAGTATGAAATTACGGGCAATTCGCCAGCATTTTTGAGATTCTGACAGTCACACAGCATTCAGAGCACATCAAGTTATTCGTGTGCAAAATTTGAGCGAAAACAGGCAACTTTCTATTTTTAGCAGTCCAGCTTCCAGGACAAATTTCGTGGCTCAGATGCAGAGTTTTTCTTTGCATGTTGGCATATTCCTTCTGGGTTTTTCGAGATCTTCGCGATGATATAACATGCAAAGCGAGATAACAACTTTCAGAATTCAGTCTTCCGAGGCTATTTTTAGGGTTTGCATGTCAGGGTTTCTTTTGCATGTCAGATGATTCCTGATGGGTTTTTCGAGAGCTTCGCGATGGTATGACATGCAAATGGAGATAACCACTCAGTAAGGAATTTACTATTTTTAGCAGGTGTGTCCCGGCAGCCACTTCCCAGCAGTTCAGAATCACGAGCTAATCGCAGTGCCACAGAAACGAAGAGAAACAGATATCATTTGATGCGCATGCAGAGCGAATTAGGGTTTCCAGCTTCAGAGCCTAAAAAGAGGCGTAAAAAGTCAGAATTTTTGAAAACCGGTGTAAACCACCGCAATTAGCATTCTTCAGGCTATCTGTTGGTAAAATTTCAAGTCAAACGGAGCACTTACTATTTATAGTAAGTCAATTTGGAAACTGGCTAAAAATAGTAAATCAGGTGCATGCGTCAGTGTCAGCCAGCAGGTCATGTGGTGAGGAGCGCCTCATTCAAATTTCAAGTCAATCGAAGTAGTGGAACTATCAGAAGCAAGCATTTACTATTTATAGTAAATCACCTTCTGAAACGTGCTAAAAATAGCAAGGTAACTAAAAATGGCAGTGTCGATAGGGCAACAAGGTTATGAGGATGCAGTGTGCAAAATTTCAAGTCGTTCCGAGCTTCAGAGATGCAAATTCAGAGGGCTTACTATAAATAGTAGGGCATGAAATACTAGCAAAATGAAGGAAAAAGTTCTAAGTCTGGAGCTTCATCCAGTAGACATGGCAAATGCGCCCAGGTGTGTAAGGAGGCAGGAAAATCTTAAGAATGGAGTTCGTCCTTCACACAGGCCAAAATGCGCCCAAAACTGGAAAAAGTCAAAGGAAGTCAACATCATTCATCCTTCTGCCTAGCTCAAATGCGCCCTGCTTGATGAAGAAGCAAAGATGTTCAAGAAAAAAAATTTAAGTATGAAGTTCGTCCTTCTCAGGGGGCAAAATGCGCCCAAGGAGAAGAAAGTCAAAGAGAAGTCAAAGATTTCCATCCTGTTGGCATAGCAAAATGCGCCCACCTTGAAGAGGAAAAGGTTTAAAAAAATTTCTAAGTGTCGGATATCCTCCTCACCCCTCTAAATGTGCCCATCCTCCTCCTAGGTGCAAATGCGCCAAGTTTAAAATAAGTCAAAGTGGTCAATGAGTTTCATCCACCAACAAGGCCAAAATGCGCCCAAGAAAGGAGGGAGTCAACAAGTCAAACAAATTCGTCCTCCTCCTACATGAAAATGCGCCCAAAGGAAAAGCAAGTCAAGGAGTCAAAGTTCTTATCCTCTTACATAGGCAAAATGCGCCCAAAAACATGCATGTGAGGACAAAGAAGTGAAGTTGAAGGGCCATTCCTCTTGGATGTCTAAATATGCCTAGATTGAGATGTGAAAAGTGAATGGAGGTGGTAAATAAGGTGAAAGATGCTTCAAAGCGTAGTGAACACAAGGTGAATTCTAGGCGTGGTTTTTTATTTTCCTCTATCAAGTGCTAGGCGCCAAGGGTGATGGGAGTTATAAGGTGTTAGAAAAATGCTAGGCGTGTGAAGTGTTGAGAATAAAATGCTAAGGCGTGATTTTTCCTCTTCAAGTCTAAAGTGTGAGGTGATGAAGATAAAGGACTAAGGCATAATTTTAAATTCTTCCAAGTATGTTAGGCGCCTAAGGTGGTGAGTAAGGAAATTCCTTAAAGGAATTGGAGCTGCAAAAAGTTTTTTTTCAGTGTGGAGTAAAATGCAAAGTGGTGGCTAGAAAAATAAAATGTGCCAGGCACCTCTATGAATAAAATTTTCTAAGTGAAGTTGGTGTCTTTCTCACAGGCCAAAATTTTAAGGTGAAAAATTTCCAAGGCAAAATCTTCCCAAAGATGATTTAAAATTTTTCTAAGGCACAAAATATTTTCTTCCTTAGAAAATACGCCTAGAGCTCTGGGGTGGTGGAAGTTTTTCTTGAAGCACGAGCAGGATTGCCGGAGGTGAAGTCAGAGGATGCCAGCTGCACAGGTTGATAAATAATTTTCAAGTCAGGGCAACGCAAGATCTTCACATATGTGAAAAACGGATTTAAATTTCACAGGGAAATAATTTTCTAAGGTTCAAAATTCAAGAAAATCAAATGAACCCGTTCGTCATGCACCCATGAGTTCGGCGCGTTCTGATGGAAATTTTCTTCTGGGTATTGATGATTTATGTTGAGGAGTTGATTTTAAAGTCTTCCATGCTTCGCTTTGGCCTTCAGGATGAGGATTTCAAGTGGGCACGAGGTTGATGAGTTTTCCTAAGGGAAACTTGAAAATTTTCTAAGGCAAATGTGAAGAAAATGTGTTTCCGAGGTGAAATCCTCCAGACGATGAATTTGAAAGGAACTGCCTAGGTGAATTTGCTCAAATTCTTCGTGGGACTAATCTTCCAGAGTCAGGGATGAACGAAATTGAGTATCAGAGCTCCAGTTAGTGAAATGAATTTCTCAAAGATGATACGCCCTTGAGGAAGATGGGTTGAAAATTTGGCTAAGGCATGAAGAATCATGAAGAAGGCATAAGTTGGCTAGTGGAGGCAATGAACGCTTGGAAATTAGAGCATGAGAATCTTGGTAAGTAAGTTGAGTTTATATTGTGAAGTGTTCTAATGCTTCTCTCCTTGCTTGTTTTGCAGGATGAACGTGGAGGCCAGAGCACGATGACTTGAAGTGGTGAAGCACGATGATATTACAACCTTCGGAGGAAGATAAAGTTATAAGTTTCACATGAAGGAAGAAAAAGTTGCAAGAAATTGGCTAAGTGTTAGCTCAAGTGATGAAGAAGTTGAAGAGCAACGTCAACAAAGAAGATCAAGGACAGTGCGAACGCGTCTACAAGCGGAATCTTCTAGAAGACTGATTGTGGGCATTTATTGCCTTTACTATTTTTGGGAGTGAGTGGTAATCTTTGATTCATTTAATGTACCACTCCCAATTCTGGCGGTTTTTAGGGTTAGGGCTGAGGTGGCACGATTCTAGCCACTCTATTGATTGTAACCCTAGCTGTCTTTTTGGACTTGGCTAGCTATATAAAGGGGAGTCCCCCTCATTTGTAACTTAGTAGACAGTAGACAGTAGAGAAGATTAGAATAGACATAGAATAGAGGGACAACTTAGAAGTAGCTTAGTATAGATTGATAGTGTAGTTTGAAGAAGAGGGAAAGTTTTCCCTTTGAAAACTTTGTAAGAAGTTGTTGTGAACACTCTCTCAATAAAAGAGTTTTTCATTGATGGTGAACTTCGTCTTTGTTGTGAGTAGCTAGCAAGGTTTCTTCGTCCTTCTGATTCAAGTAGTGACTTAAAGTAGAATAAGTTTCATTTCATGCAAGTAGATGTTAGCTGTGGAATGTGGTGTTTGATCTAAGCAACTTCGTCTATCCATACCACTAGTGTATTTGCCGATGGTGAATGCACCTTGTGTGGTCAACTGGAAACGTTTGGGCCTAACTTCAATCACAGTTTGAATGATGGTATGCGTCGTTGTGATGGTATCTTCATGTCAAGCGGTGGTTTGAACATCTTTAGTCATCTCCCTTGAAGATTGCACCGACTCCGTGGAAGCTATCCGATGCGAGGCAAAGCGAAGTCCGGTTAGAAGTTTGCTGAAGTTGAGCTCCATATCCCACACCTTAGAGTAGATTAGAATCTCCTTAACCTTACACCATTTCAATTCAGTACTTTTTGATTAAGCATAGGAAACCCGCGCTTCATAGACAAATCTTTCGAGCATTTGAATTCCTTTCTCCGCTGCCAAACAATTCTGTAAGTCCCCTTGAAATACCAGCAAATCACATCGAGCCAAACTGAGCCTATTCGCACTTAAAGAACCTTGGAGTTGAACGCACGAACTTTCTGGCAATCTTAGCGTGCGGAATACTTTGATCAAGAGAGAATAGGGAAGCCATTGGCGACTTTATTCTGCGTTGGTGCGGTCACGAAAAACATATCAACAGGCAGAAAAGCTCAAACCACGGTTTTATAGATCATATCATATCAAAAGGCGAGTAGGTGAAGTCGCATATGAGTTGGAGTTGCCTGAAGGAAGCAAAATCCACAATGTATTTCATGTCTCGTGCCTTAAAAAGGCAGTTGGTCAACATACTACCCCATCTCCTGAGCTTCCTCCGTTGGAGGAGGAAGGGAAGTTGATATTGGTGCCTGAATCTATTCTAGACGTGAGCAAATGCAAGTTCCAAAGCAAGACAATCAAAGAGTATTTAATATGATGGAAGGATTTACCTATTGAGGATGCCACATGGGAAGGCGAACAAATATTGCAGCACTCGGGTTTGCAGTTGCTTGAGGACAAGCAATGTCGAGCGAGGGGGACTGTGATGTCCCCGTCTCTTAATTGAGCCAGATATAATTATAGTTAATTAATTGAGTATTCAAATAGTCTTTAATTATTTTAACTATTTTTTTCAAACTTTTGAATTATTTAATTAATCAACTATATTAAGACTTTATAAAGTCATGAATAAATATTTAATACTTTATAAAGGCCTTTATAAAGTCTTCATGAATTATAAATTAATTCATTTGGAGTAACTGAATGGCGATCGATAAAATCCCGATTGGTGTATTGAATAATCATCACAGATAGTTGTGAATGTTTGATTTCATATGAGGATCCTGGGAACGAAAAACTCTCAGCGTCCAATTGCCATATTTGGACAAAAACCCAGTTATGGCTATCTACAGATCTTTATTCCAATCTTTGTTGTTTAAGGTTGAATGGTTGTGCATTAATGAAGAGTTAATTTCTTTATATAATTGATGTTTGGAGGGAGTCGAGATGGTTCAAGCTGTTGGAGTGAATGTTTAGACACACATTTGGATATATTGCTTATTGTGGAAATAGGAAAATTGAGGATTATCTATGATCTTTCGAAAACGGGATTGATTTGTCATATAATCATAACGTATCAACGTTTTATCTGTGATGGTTGGCGGATGCCCTCGTTAAATAATATAATCATTCTGGAAGTAGTTTGGAGCATATTCTAAGGACGTGATTTCATCTTGTTAAAGCCATCCATTATACTCGTGGTTATCAGGGAAGCCTTTCAAATATTTGTGATTACTTTTCTGACAGCGGACTTCATTCTTGAAGCATCGAGAATCATCCTCATATAGAGCCGGTTGGAAGTGGTGAGACATATCATTGGCATTGTACATATATGGTAACCCGATATCAGGTCTGCATTTTCTATGAAGTATCGGCTTTGCGGGCTAGTTCTTAATTGTCGTTTGGGAAAGAAGTGTGGGATTGAATCATCAGGATAACTTATTCACTACCAAGAATTCATTATGTTTGGGAATGGCCACTAGCAATGATGGATATGTCAAATACAAAATCATATTTCTCTGTTATGTGACAACTCATGTCTATTTGCAGAACAATGGAAATCATTATCTGGTCTGAGTCGAATAAATATTTTATAAGTTCCTAAAGTTGTTCCCTATAGTTGAATCTCTTTGTAATATCTGGCAATTCTCTTTTACCTTTTAACTGTCATTTTGAATCGTATCATGTTCTGTAATGAGTTTGGGGATCTTTGAAATAGTGCATCCAGTTGATTCACCATCCAATAATCTGCAATCCTAGGATGCTCTATTTTTTACAAGTTATATTCTAATATTCCACTACATTGAATATGTCATTACTTCGAGATGTCTGAAATGAACTGTAATGTTATCTTTTATTCATCATCCTTGTAAGATTTCATTGAACCATTTTAAAACAATTTTCCAAACAAAAGTAAAAAAAAATATTGGACAACAGAGTTGAGGGTGTAAATCTGGGAAGGGATCATTTCAATCAAGCTCCACGAATTCTTAGAGATCTTCTCTAGACTTTATACTTGAAAGGAACAATCCTTGTTCTAATGCAATTTGATGCAGATCTAAGGAATGAGAAGTGAACTATGGATTGTCAAACCGAGCGGCACAACCACCACACGAATAAAATAGAAAAGACATTGAGATTTGGATTGGAAAAAAAAAGTGTTTGATTGATTATCAAAATTCTTATCATACAACAACTAAGGTTGAATAAGTATAAATTAGAATAATCTCTTACAATTTGCAAAACTTGCAAACCTTCGAGGTTTGAGAAATAATTTACAATGCATTCTAAGATGCATATTTATATAAATCTTGGTTTAGAGCAATACTTGAGTCTCTCCCAAGCTTATTTGCTCAAGGTGTATGTGCCCAAGGTGTATGAAAACAGAAGTCAAATCTTCTAAACACATTGAGTATTGGTGTGAATTGCATTCTACCTACTACCATAGCCAAACCCCTTCGCATTAATGTAATAGCATCTCCAGGCCTTTAGGAACGTACAAGAGAAAGGACAAGCATGAACTTTAAACCATAGTTTGCGGACTCACCGCGAACTTGAGAGTTTGTTGGCCAGTCGAGTCGACTCGCCACGGACTTGGGAGTCGAGTCTAGGAGAGTCCTGGGTCAAGACTCCCAAGTCCGACCTCAGGACTCAGGGACAAACATGAACTTTAAACCATAGCTTGCGGACTCGCTGCGGACTTGGGAGTCCATTGGCCAGCCGAATCGACTTGCCACAGACTCGGGAGTCGAGTCTAGGAGAGTCCTGGGTCAGGACTCCCAAGTCCGACCTCAGGACTCGGCCGAGTCCTGAGGTCGGACTCAGGAGTCCCGACCCAAGACTCTCCTGCGCGGCTAGGAGTTAAAATGGGTTAAAAACCCATGTTTTTTTTCACTTTTTCTTTCATTTTAACATTCAACTTTGTGAATTTCAGGTCTGCAAATTGATTTCAGGTTGAAAGAAACCAAGAGAAATAAGGGGAAATGTTGCCAATTTTTTTTTTCTTTCCTTAATAGCGTAATTCCTACTATTTCTAGCTTGGTTTTGCATTCTTCTTTTTTGCAAATGTTCGAAACTTTGAATCACATTTATTTGCTGATTTTTTAGCAAACACCCTTGCTGATTTTCTTTTTCCATATTGAACTTGAAACAACAATGTCGTCTTCAAATCCAAAGGGAATGAGAAAAGACCCTGCATGGAAGTATGGAATACCAGGAAATAAAAAAGGTGAAATGACATGTACTAAATGCCAAAAATGGATGACAGGAGAAGTAAATAGATTAAAATACCACCTTGCAAGAATACCTGGGCAAAATGTGGAGGGATGCACTAAGACTACTCCTGAGATTATTAGAGAGATGAAGGCCCTTCTTGCTGAATGAGCTAAAAAAAGATGAAAGACAAAAAACAAAGGATGCCTTAGCAACAGCGATGAGTGGATCCCATTCTACACCATATATGCCCCATGGTGTTGCAAGTCCAAGCATCTGTGCTCCACATTCATCTTTTGGTTAGAGTCCTAAGGGTTCCTTTTCTACTGCTAGTGTTGGCCAGGGTCCTACATTAGGACCAAATTATTTTATTCCACGTAATGTTCCAAGAGCACAACCTTCACTTGAAGGTATTGGTTGGAATAAGAAAAAGCATCATGAAGCTAGGATGGTTGTTGCAAACTTTTGGTACTACAATAATCTACCTTTCAATGTTGCAAACAACCCATATTGGGAAGGTCTGGTGAACGCCCTTATAGTTGCAGGAAAGGGGTTTAAGACCCCATCAGCTAGAGATTTGAGTGGGCCATTGCTAGAGGAAGTCGTAAAGAATACATGGCTTGTGGTTGATGAGCAAAAGAAATTTTGGCGAAGAAAAGGTTGCAGCATTTTATCTAATAGGTGGACAAATGGATGAAATAGAACTCTCCTAAACTTTTTAGTGCCTCTAATGGTGGATTGGTGTTCCTAAAATCAATAGATGTCTCCCATGAAGTCAAAAATGTTGAGACTTTATGCAATCTATTAGATGGGTGGTCTAGGAGGTTGGAGTTGATATCAGACAATGCAGCTGCATATGTAGCTACAGGTAGGCTACTTATGGAGAGGTATCCCACAATTGCATGGTCTCTGTGTGTTGCACATTGCTTGGATCTGTTGCTAGAGGACATTGAGAAGATTTCATGGGTCAAAAGAGTGGTTGAAGATGCAAAAAGTGTTGCAAAATTTATCTACAAGCATATTTGGGTGCTTTCTTTGATGAGGAAATTCACAAATGGCAAGGACCTTGTGCAACCTGGAGTGACACGATTTGCTAGCCATTTCCTCACATTGCAAAGCATTCTTAGTGCCATTGGTCATCTCAAGCAAATGTCTGTGTCTGATGCTTGGAAGGAGTCCTCATTTTCCAATAGACTTGAAGGGGAGAGGATTGTTGCCATAATTTTTGATGAGACATTCATCAAAAATGGAGAGTTGATGGGGGTAAGTAGCAATAACACAAAAAAAATTATACATGATAATTTATTTGTTGCTTTTATTTTTTGAGGGGTTAATTTTGTTATAATTTAACATTTGTTTTCATTCTTCTAGGTGACAGAACCTTTGGTGAGGGTTCTTTGTATGGTGGATGGAGATGGCATGCCAATGGGTTTCATCTATGAGGCCATGGATAGGGCCAAAGAGGTCATATCACATTACTATGGCAGCAACAAAAGGAAATATGAAATCACATAGCACATCATTGATTGGAGATGGACAAACCAACTCCACCAGCTAATTCATGCCTTTGCCTACTTCTTGAATCTGAAGTTCTACTTCTCGGACACATTTAAGGCGAATGAGGAGGTCGTGGAAGGTCTTGTCACATGCATTGATAGGATGGTGCTTGATCATGAGCTGAAAGATAAGGTGATTGATGAGTTGGAGGTGAGATTTGTTACATCTTATTTATGAATTTGCAATGTTCAGCCTTGACTATCTATGAATTTTCTATATTTGATTTACTTTTTCTTTTATCTATTCAAGGTCTACAAAGGTGCAGAGGGGAGACTATTTTCCTCCCAACAAGCAATTGAAAGGAGAGGAAAACAACCAAGTAAAAAATGAAATTAGAAACTTGATTCTACATATAGATTTTTTACTTTATTCTTATTTCTTAATACTTATATTTTTTAAACATGTTTTTGTAGATCTATGGTGGGAGAACTATGGTGCTAGCAAACCAAATCTTCAAAAGCTAGCCATATGTGTCTTGTCACAGCCATGTAGTGCTTCTAGGTGTGAACGCAATTGGAGTTTATTTGAGAACATTCACACAAAGAAGAGGAACAGGTTGACTCAATAGCACCTAAATGATTTAGTTTTTGTTTGATACAACCTTCGCCTTCAAACTAAAAAGGTGGAGGGTGTTTCACACGAGTCCATCAACTTGGATGACATTGATCCATATGGTGAATGGACTATTGATGAACAAACTAACGAGGCTAATGTCTTCCTTACTGATGAGGATCTTGTTGAATTAGAGAGAGCAGCAACAAAAAAAGCAGCAAGATTGGATGCCATGGAGGACGACGAAGACACATTTGAATATCATGTTTCCCCTGCTCGATCTCCTAGTCCTCATTTGGATACTATAGCACGAGCACCTTCTAGTTCTCGGCTTTCAAAATTGAGTACCATTGGGAGGGGAAAGAGGAAGATGTAGATTACATGTGGTTTTTAATGTTTTCCTCTTTTTGACATAATTATATGTAAACATTTATAAACTTATGATGTTGTTATACATTGAAACTATGAGTATTTGATGACTATGAATGATTAAATTTCAATTATTGAGTGTTTGATGATCATATGACATGTGTAATATTTGAATTATGAGTGTTTGATAATCAAATTAGTCTCTTATGTTCTTTAAATGCATTAATTTGTTCTTGTTTTTTTGTAAAACTACGGATTTTTTTTTTTGCCGAGCCCTAGCCGAGTCTTTTCCCGTGTCCGTCCCGAGTTCGAAGTCCGAGTCATATTTTTGGGTTGTCAAGTCCATGGCGAGTCCGAGTTTGCAAACTATGCTTTAAACGCACAAACAAATCTACGAAGGAAAAGTAAAACAAAAAAATTAACCATTTTTGGTTGATGCAAGATTGTCTATATATCAGGGACACTCCTACATCATAGACATTATAAATGAGTTTACTTCTGACCGTATAGCAACAGTAGCTCGGATTACACGATTTAATCATAGAGCATCAAGCTAGAGGTAATGCAAGGCACTTTTTTGCTATTCACGAATCCCTTGAATCTTTTAATAGTGTCAAGAGTTGGTTAAATGGATTTGTAGAGAGAGAAAGAGATGTTGCTTTTTATGATCACCTAGCCCATTGATCTTAGATATTTTGTATAGAGTTGATTGATTAGCTATTCAACTTGGAACAAATATAATGAAGTGGAAGGTAACCCGTTCCTCAATAATGGACAGCCATTGACTGCAACCACGACAAAAAGTCAATGGATAAAATATAATATAGCAATTGACCCTTCAGGAGGCACAACCTTTTAAAAAGAATCAAATGTACGACGCAACACTAATGCTAACTAAAGCAAAACGGTAAAATAATAAATAAATATGGATATGCACCAGAACTTTGGTTGTAACTAAACATATTAATGTAGAATAGTATCCAAACGCAAGGAATGAAACATCTGATCATATGGCTGTCATCATTGTCCGTTAACATCTCACATGTCATCGATTCTGCTCGATGCAAAGTAAGCCCACTGTAGGAAATGAAATATTAGAATTTTAGATATACATTAGGAATGGGTTCCAATTGCACTTTTGGAAGCATCATCATTTTATCCATATAATAAATACACTATATTTTCTTGAGTAGATGAGCGAAAGCAATTCTCTATGCTTCTCAAAGAGAAAAAATCTTTCGATGTTTTCAAATTATAGATCTCTTGGTCAATTTTTTTTGCAGATATAGCTTAAATATCTTGATGAAAAATGGTTTCTGACCTGAGAATCATGAGAAATTCCAGAAGCTATAAAATATGATCCATTCAAATTATCATCCCCATGAAATGTGAAAACACCAGTAAGTAATTTCTTTTGGCGAGTGGCTTTGAGATACCACCTGTCATCTCAAGGAGATTTCCAAAATGGGCTGGCTGAAAGCATTTTATAGAAATCAAGAGTTCCTTCACCAAAAGCAGAACTTGGTGAGCCCATCACTGTCAAATCATCAATCATCAACCTTCTGCATATTCCCAAATAATGTAGACAAGATCCTTTTTGGCTTCAAATGACAAAAACCCAGGGCTAGACCTATGAACTTTAGTGCCACTATCTCCTTTGTAGTTCCACTGAATTTACCTATTAAGCAATTTATGCTGAATATAATAACCTTATATAGCAATCTAGTTAAAGATTCTCTACAGTAACAACACCCTGAAAATCATTTTCCTGCAATGTCTGTAGGTATTCCATATTGTAATTCAGGGGCACTATTCCGTGCTGCTTCTGAACATGAATGGAATTATCATCTTCTAAATGAGGTAGCATTATAGTGCCTTCCCCACATGTTGACAATCTTTTCAAACTAAAATTGGAATTGCTCATACAACAAGCCTGTCTACCAGATTTTTTTTCTGAATTATCAAAATTATGCATGCCAACCTTATTTATGCTTCCTATATGTTTCAGTGTTTTTACATTTCCATTCTCAGCAGTGGCTACCTCAGATTCGTCATCATCACTATCTATATTATAAGGTTCAGCCCTGTTCTGTGTGCCTCTACGTGTTAAAACAAAAACATTAAAATAATAGCTAACCAGGTCTTCAATCTTTTTGGCAGGTAAGCATGTTGGAAGGTAGTTCCAGAAATTCTTCTCCAGAGAAGCAGGATTTAATCTCACCAAAGCCGAAAACTTTTGCTTCTCTTCTTCACTCCACTTTTCTGAAACAGTATCACCCATATCCTCAAATCTCCAATCCGAAAAAGCAACACCAAGTTCTTTCTTGAGTATCTCTCTTTCATCTTTGATATGCAACTTTACACATTCTATAGAGCCTTGTAAAGCACAAAAGCAGCCATCAGACCTCCCTTTTCCAATTCTCTCCTTGTTAACCACCACCTCACAGTTTTCCATTGGCCAAACTGGTTTAAGGAGCCACCTAGAATCATCCATGTAGTGATTGAAACTAGAATCTGCATCCCCTATCTGTTTTGATGACTTCTTTAGTGGGCCATTCCAAACAGGTACTTTGGCCTGAAATTCTGATCCTATACGAACTCTCTTCCTTGGGAAATGCACTTTGAGATCAACTTTACAACTTGCATCATTGCAAATGCTCAGAAGACTATCAGAATTTTGTGTAATGCCCTTACCTGTTTGAATAGAAGCAACCATGCCACATATTGGATGAACCCCAGGCAAAAATGAAGCAAATGAAGATGAAGGAGAAAATGGCTGCAGAGGGAAATCAAATACTGGCACAGATGTTTGGGTGGCCAACTGCCCTGCAAGATCTTCACTCTTTGATTTCATACGCTCCTCATAACGTACATGATGAATCTTATGTTTCTTCTGAATAGCAAAGAAAAAAAAGGCATAAAGAGGACAATATAGTTAAAAGAAGTAGACAAAAGATACAAGATGACAATGATTTATGATTATGAAATTGCATTCCATTCCCATTCATATGGGCTATCCAAACAGTTTGAAAAAAATAACTGATCATCTTTGTAGATATATTTTGAAAATGCATTTTGCTTTCTACCACACAAAAAGATCTTTGTTGAACCCAAAGCAAAAGGCCGATAAACATTTTTCAGAAAGAAACAAGTATGTTTTGCTTAGGGAATTAAACTATTTCTACCAATTACCTGCTTTATAAATCTTACATTTGCTTTACACTTATCTAATCTACAGAAAAAATTAACAATTCAAGTACAATTAATTCATAATAAAGCAGGATATTTTAATATATTCAGCAATTTTCTGATAAACTTTCAGTTTTCTAATATTATTAGATCGCAATTTTACAAGGGAATCCCATAGTTCATTTTTCCACGCATTTTATTGTGGACACACCATTTGCCTCTTATTCTAGACATTTTGTTTGGGAAAAGAGAGAATGAGATTTTTATGGTTCTGGAAGTTGTTTAGAGTTTGTGCCATTACAACGACTCCAATAAGACCCTAGAGGGGCTTATAGAAGGCTATTACATTATTCTCAATATGTTTTGTAAAGTATTGAAGATGCACCAAACAATAAGCCTTTTTACCAGCATGCTTGAAGTACCTTGCACAGTTTTAGATTTCCCACTGAATGTTCTCTTTTTACATTTTCTCACCTGTTGTGGTGCTTCTATTTCCACAGTACATCCATCATACATGCAGGTCATAGGTTCCACAATGCTACACATTACTGTTATGTATGAATTTGGTAATAGGCAATTGTCTGAAAATTTTTACTTCTTATTATAAAAGACAAATCAAGATTAGTCCCTTCACTCACAATTTTTCAATAACTATGAGTAATGGTTGAGTTTATTTTATCCTAATGAAGCTTTTATTTTACAGAAAACAAGGAAAAAAATAAAAAAAGCTTGAGATTTACTACTGTTTTCTATGAGCCATTTCAATTTATCATGGGGATTTTTGTTTCATAATTTGTAAGTAGGGTCAAAATTGTCTCATGCGGCCAGATGATTTTCTGACTGCCTTCTAGAACTTCTTCCTCTTGTTTAAGTAATTGCTGTTATTCCAGCTGACATCTTGTAAGGGGATTTTCTCCCAGCTGCCTATGATTCTTATTTATGTCAACATCAATTGCTCATGCTTCCCCATACAATTTAATATTTTTTCTATTTTTCCACCATTCAAACGTGTTACCTTATGCCTCAAAAAAATTTCCATGTATCAATACATCACATATTTTTGTGTCAAGCAGTTTATTTCTTCTTATAAAATTTGTATTTGTACTTGTTTGATGACGATGGAGGGAAGTTAGTAAGATATTCAGTTTTGCCTTTAGATCACATCCCCCTCTATTCATCCTTGTCTTATTTTTTGCTTCTATATCAAAATATAGGAAAATTGTTTTTGGCTTTGGTAAGGGACTCCATCCTTACAATATGCATATTAGTTGAAACACATATTCTTGTCTCCTTTTGTACCATAGAATTCTTCTAACAGGATGATAAAAGTGCTTACATGAAAGTTGACACATCTCCTCCCAAGCTGCAAAATCATCCTCACACAAGTCACACTTGGAAGAACAGTTGAAATCAAAAAGCCCAAACTGTAATGGTGCTCTTCATGCCAACATGGCAGGGTCTCTGTCTCTTCCTCAGATCCGCCATTATGTCATGGACATTAGATCATATCACCCCTTAATGGGAACTATTGACAGGTTGCATTGATGGCACCAAAGGGATTTCCACTCATCAAAAAATTATTTTATGCCAATTTTCCATCCAGCCTCAGCTCAGATGGCAATCAATTTTGTGGGATTTTCGACAACATGAATTAAGTTCTCTCTTTGTACCCAACTTCCATGAGTAGTCATTTCATCCACGATTTTCTGACCTAA
>VDFB02087002.1:0-13895 GCA_007258455.2 Sequoia sempervirens | reverse complement strand
TTCCACCAATATAAATTATGCTTTAATTTGAATTTAACAAATAATTATTATTCATTTTCTGTTAGAATTATGACTAAAGTCCTAATTGATAGGCTGATTGAAAAACATCTATAACTTTCAAACTGTATCACATTTTTTGAATCTGAAACATGCATCACATTCTATGCTTCACATACTATAGGATTAAGAAAAGAAAAATTAAATATCATGAAGTTTTGACCAAGTTAAGGTGGTCAGACATACAATTTTTTATATTTTTTAAAAGTTGTAATAAAAAATTCATAATTAATTATTTACTTGAAAAAAATCACAAAAAAATATGCATCACATTCGAACATGAGTCCTCTACTTATATATAAAATATTATAAAAAAAATATTATCATTTTATTATGTTTAGGGTGGTCAGATAGACACCTACTTCTTATTTTTTCCCTGAAATTTAAGTACTACTGCATTCAAATTTAAAATTTTCACTAAATAGATTTTATTTATTTTTAAATAAACATAGTAGTTTAGAAACTACATTCAATTTTCTATAGATTCTATTCTTACATATTTTTGAAATCATTTAGACAACTTATTCAAATTTTTATGTCAAGTTGCCTAACACTGATTTTTTCTAAAGTTTTTGCCACTTAAGGGCCTATTTTTTCTATGATGATCTTGCACATACCTACATGTCACATGTTGTTGGGGAGGTCGTGGCAGTTTGACATGCGAGCTATACATGATGGACATGCAAACACTTATTCCTTGATGAAGGATGGAGTCTGACATAAGTAGAAACCCCTGAAGGAGGCTGAAGAAAAAGGTATAGTAGTGTTAGGTTTTGTTATGTTGATGGAAGGAAATTTTTAGAAGGCATGAAGCATGAGCATCTATGTTATGCATTAATTCCTAAAATGGATAAGGAGGATAGTGGGAATGTACCATTAGAAGTTTCTAGGTTATTAGGTGAGTTTTAGGATATTGTTTTTGATAATGTACTTGAGGGTTTACCATCAATGAGGAAGATTAGTCATCAAATTGACTTGATCCCTAGAGCTATCTTGCTAAATAAGGTAGCTCACATAATGACTCCTGTAGAAAATGAGGAGTTAAATAGACAAGTTCAGGAGTTTTTGAGAAAGGGTTTGATTCGAGAGAGTCTAAGTCTATGTGCAGTGCCTAAAGTACTAGTACTAAAGAAGTACAAGGAGTGCAGGATGTGTATAGACTCTTAGTCCATCAACAAGATAATGATCAAGTACAGATTTCCCCTACCAAGGATGGATGACCTGATGGATAGTTTGAGTGGAGCGCAGTACTTCACAAAGATTGATCTAAAGAGCGAATATCACTAGATCTAGATTCATGAGGGAGATGAATGGAAGAATTCCTTCAAGACCAAAGAGGGCTTGTACAAGTGGTTATTCATGCCTTTTGGGCTAACCAATGCACCAAGAATATTCATGCGGCTCATGAACAAGGTATTGAAAGAGTTTTTGGGAAGTTTTTTTATTGTATATCTAGGTGATATTTTGATTTTTAGTAAGACTTTGGATGAGAATTTAATGCATATTCATAGAGCTTTTGAGAAGTTGAGAGAAGAGAAATTGTTGATTAATTTGAAGAAGTGTATTTTTGTGAAAGAGTTAGTGTACTTGGGGTTTGTTTTCTCGGTAGAAGGTCTCAAGATGGACCTAGAGAAGGTGAAGGCTATTTTGGAATGGCCTACCCCAAGAACTACTACTGAGGTGAGATATTTCCATGGTTTGGCTAGGTTTTCTAGATATTTCATTAGAAATTTCAGTAGTATTTGTGCACCCTTGACTGAAAAAATGAGAGGATAGAAAAAGTTCAAGTGGAGCATTGTATCAGCAAAGATTTTTGATCTATTGAAGTAGAAGGTGACAAATCAACCAATTTTGGCCCTTCCATATTTCACTAAGATGTTTTAGGTGGATTGTGATGCCATTGGTTGTCCCACTGGAGCGGTGTTGAGCCAAGAAGGTAAGCCCATTGCCTATTTCAGTGAAAAGTTAAATGATGCAAAGAGAAAGTACTATGTATATGGTCAAGAATTTTAGGCAATAGTTCAAGCATTAAAGAAATTGAGACATTATCTATTGTTGAAGGAGTGTGTTTTGTTTATTGATCATCAAGCATTACAGTACTTGAATAATCGGGGAAAATTAAATCAGAGGCATATGAAATGGGTAGAATTTTTACAGAGCTATACCTTTGTTTTAAAACATAGGAGTGGGAGGTTGAATAGGGTTACAAATTACTTAAGTAGGAGGAAAACATTTTTGAATAAGATGTAGATTGAAGTGGTTGGGTTTATTGAACTCAAGACATTGTACCTTGAGGATCTTGATTTTACAAAGGCTTGGAAAGCTTGCAAAGAGCCTGTTATAGTTGATAGGACAAGGTGGTTGGATTTTATAATCTAGGATGACATGTTGTTTAAAGAAAGCCAATTGTGTATTCCAAGGAGTTCCATGAGGGGGAACTTGATAAAGGAGAAGCATAGTGGAGGAATTATGAGACATTTTGGTTGGGATAAGACTATTGCCATTATTAGTGAGCATTATTATTGGTCACAGTTGTCATAGGATGTGAGGAAGTTTGTGCAGAGTTGCAGGGTGTGTCAGATGGCTAAGGGAGTGAGCCAGAACATGGGGTTGTATCATCCCTTACTTGTACCAAACAAGCCTTGGGAAGATATAAGTATGAACTTTGTTCTTGGTTTTCCAAGGACACAGAGAGGGAACGATTCAGTGTTTGTAGTAGTTGACAAATTTTCAAAGATAGCGCATTTCATTCCATGTCAGAAGACCCTTGATGTAGTCCACCATTAACTTCTTCTTTAGAGAGGTGGTGAGGCTACATGGCCTGCCAAGGAGTATAGTCTCAGATCGTGATGCAAAATTTTTTGGATACTTTTGGAGGACCTTGTAGAAGAAGTTGAAAATAGAGTTGAAGTTCAGTTCTGCACACCATCCATAGATTGATGCGCAAACCAAGGTTGTGAAAAGAAGTCTGGGTAACTTACTAAGATGTTTGGTAGGAGATAAATGTAAGGGATGGGACCTGGTCTTACCCTGGATAGAATTTGCTTACAACAATTCTATTAAAAGGAGTATGGGAAGATCACCATTCCAAATTGTGTATTGGGGTAGTCCTAGAATTGCTCTAGAATTGAGGAAGATGGACTAAGAGAAGAAGACTAGTGCTGAAGCCAAAGACTTTGTAGAGCACATGAAGAATGTAGATGAGGAGGTGGGTATGTGCAGGATCATGATGGGCCAAAAAGTGGCAATATGATGGGTATTTGTAGGGAATGTGGCTGATAATTTTTTTTTACCCAAATTTGATGAAATGAAAAGGGTTTTTAAAGAGATTCTCAACTTTCCACCAATATAAATTATTCTTTACTTTGAATTTAATAAATAATCATTATTCATTTTCTATTTGCATTAAGATTAAAATCTTGATTGATAGGCTGATTGAAAAACATCTATAGCTTTCAAAAAGTATCACATTTTTGAATCGAAACATCGTCATATTCTATGCTTTCAGTATAATATAGGTTTAAAAAATAAAAATTGAATTTAATGAAGTTTTGACCAAGTTAAGGTGGTCGACATATGAGTTTTGATATTTTAAAAGTTATAATAAAAAAATCATAATTAATTATTTACTTGGGAAAAAATCACAAAAAATATGCATCACATCTAAACATGAGTCCTCTACTTATGTCTAAAATATTATATATTTTTTAATCATTTTATTGTGGTTAGGGTGGTCATACAAACACCTACTTCTTATTTTTTCCTAAATTTAAGTACTATTGCATTGAAATTTCAAATTTTCACCAAATAGATTTAAAAATAAATAAAAATAAACCTAGTAGTTTAGAAACTAAATTCAATTTACTACAGATTCTATTCTTACATATTTTGAAATAATATAGATAACTTATTCAAATTTTACATCAAGTTGTCTAACTTTGATTTTTCTAAATTTTTTCCACTTAAGGGCCTATTTTTTCCATGATGATCCTACACATACCCAAGTAAGAGAACATATCAATAAGATGAATATGTAGTATAAGGCTAAGACAGATTAGAAGAGGAGGAATAAGGAGTTTTACATAGGCAATGAAGTGATGGTCCACTTAAGGAAAGAAATGTTTCCAATGGGAACCTATAACAAATTAAAGATGAAGTTTGGTCCATATAAAATTTTGAAGAGGCATGATTCAGGGAACATATATGAGGTAGAGTTTCTAGATGCAGTCAAAATTTTCCTTTTGTTCAACATTTCAGATTTGACAAAGTATTATGAAGGTGGTGCAGAGGAAGTACCAACAATTGAACGGTGTGGCATTCCAGCATCTACTTCAGAGAAGGAGATTGAAGAAATCCTAGATAACCATGTGAGAAGGAGTACCACAAATAGGCAATATGAAGAATATTTTGTGAAGTGGAGAGGAAGGCTTGTGGAGGACTCATCCTAACTCTCTAAGGCAAAGGTTGATCGTTTGGGTTTTCCTCAAGCATCTAAGACGTGATGGGGTCACTTGTCAAATTAACCTAGGTGTCTGATGCAGGAGCATCCAGTGGTGTAAGGGAAATCTTGCATCACCCAAAAATATGCATTCCATTTATGTTTCCTTTGGTTATCTTTTTGTAGATGTATTTTCATTTCTAGATACCCTTTTTGTCATTATGTAAATATCCACTTTTAGTTTTGTTTTTTTGCTTTTTCTAGTCAACTGCTATTTTTAACAGGTATTGGAATTTCAAGGTGGTTAGGAACAAAAGTTATATGGGAGGATTCAGAATGGAAAAGTAAGAAGATTGGTGAAAGAATTAGGCCAAGAGCATTCCCAGTTTGAAAGATATTGCAGTTTCAGTCTCCCATAAATGCACCTGAAAACCTTCTAAATTAGGTTTGAATCACTAAATGGTCCCGAAATGGCCCAAAAACTTGTTGAAATTAGCATAGAAAATTTTGAGCATGTTTTTGACTTCAATACCTTTCCAATGGTTCAAATAGTTCATAAAATGGAATCTTAGATCAAAAGTTATGGCTCTCAGAAGTTGGTACACTTTCAAAATGTGCTTATTTTTGAATGCTGTTTTAAATTTTGAATTTAAAAATTGTAATTTGTGGTGCCAAACCACCAAAAATCATAACTTGAATGTTGTTTATGGCTCCAAATTGAAAAAGGGGGCTATTTAGGGGCTCGTTTATGATTTTTGGGTAGCTTTTTGGGGAAAAGAGTCTGCATGCTGTGAAAGGGGAACTTCAGTAATTTTGTAATTTCTATAATTTGCATATATTACAGAGCTCAAGGATTTTAGATCCTTTGCATGTAAGAATTCTATATTTTTGAATAAAATATTATTTTCTATTATGTGAATGTTATTTTGTGTCTCAGGTTAGCACCCTCATCAACTCGAAAAGATCCAACTCCCTTTTGAGGAAAGACCCTCTTTCCAATTCCATCCATCCTAATTTAATCAAATAGTACTTTAATAATAAAATTCACACAACACAATAATGCTAACGATAAATTTAACTACCATATATTTCAATCTACTAATTATCATTCACCTCAACGAAAAGGTGAAATAAATCACAAAGGCATGAACCACAAACTCTTCATATTATTAGCTATTTTGATATTCATTTTATCATTATCACGCCTTTTCCATGATTTCTTTCTATTTTCCATGTATTATCTATGTTCTTTTCTTGTACACAAATGTCATTAACTTCTCATGTTGCATAGTTATTTCATACAGTTTCCATGAGTGTATGCAATACATATTCTTATTTTAACATTTAGTGTGATAATTCAATGTGATTTATAAAAAAAATTTATAACACATTTAGAGATGGAAAAATAAATTAATAATATTTTAATTTTGAATTTTTAAATATTAGTTTGATTATTGGTTATTAAATTAAGTGTCATATAAAATTGTTTTATATTTTGAATCTGTAAAATTACTATTTATATTTTTGACAATTTATAAATTGTGCTGAAAGGCATAAATACATTGATAACAAAGGGTAGAGTGTAATGATATGAACACATTAACAAAAATATAAAAGAGTGGACTTATTAACTCTAGTAAATAAAATAGTAAATGACTATACAATTTGATAAATAAAATGATAGATAGATAGAAAATTAATACTTTTAAAATAACTATATTATTAAATACTGACAATAACAACATATTCTTAGTTTCAAGGTTTTTAGATAACATTCCAATTGTGGTATTTAAAGAACAAAAAAACTCCATTGTAAGGCCCTTCTATTAAGAGGAGATAAGAACTGTCACTTTTTAGTTGGCACCTAACAAGGCTTGGAACTCAATGGATTTCTAGCAATTTTTTTTTTAACAATGTTGGGATAGAATTTGCATGGATCACTTGGATTTGATAGAGAAATATAGAAAGAAAAAATAGTTCTCATGGATTTAAAAAACACCTTTGTTGCAATAATACTAAATAAAAACACTATAATCATCAGATGATTTTAGGCCCATTTCTCTATGCAAAATAATTTATAACAAAATATCTAAATAGAAAAAGGAATAATTCCAATGATAATTTCAAAAGAACAAAGTGAGTTCACTCTATGGAAATCCAACACAAATGGAATAATCATTGCTCATGAAGCTATACATATGCTCCATAAATGCAAAGAAGAAAGGATGTTGGTTAAAATGGATATAAAAATGGCATACAATCATGTCTATCAAAGCTTCCTTTTATAAAAAAATAGCTTCCTTTTTAAGAGTTTTGGAGAAATTTAGCTTTAATAAATATTAGTTCAATGGCATTCACAGTTGTATTTCACCACTGAGATTTTTTGTATTGGTGAATGGGGAACCTTGGAATTTCTTTGGATCCTCTTGTAGATTAAATTAGGGATAAGGGATTTACCTCCAGTTATTTCTATTATAATGGAAAAGGCATAAGGAAGATATAAGATAAAGAGACAAAGGGAAGATGAATTAAAATTTCTCCAAATGCAAGTCCTATTACTCATTAAAAATCTTTTATTACACACTTCTCTTTCCTATCACTTGCAAGAGAGAAGCATAGTCAATAAGTAATACCTTGGATGACTACTACAAGGCTTCAACACAAAGTGTGAATATATATAAATCATAAAATTTCCTTTTTAATATAGATCATATAACTTGTAAGGAAGCAAAGGTGTGCGGAAATGCTTCCTACGCTAACTTTGAGAGGAGGGTTATGTGTAATGCCTCCCATGTTATTGTACTCCTATGATACCTTTTTGTGCATGTGGTTGTTTCTATTTGGATATTGCTTATGTTTGATGATGTCATCTATCAGTTCCCGCTCTGTTTGGTATCATCTTGTTTTACGTCGTTTCTTCTTTTAGGTGGAAATTTGAATGTGTTAATTGTTTGATTTAGATGGTATTGTTTTTGAAAGGAAAAATAGGTTTTATAGGGACCTAAAACCATAAAGTTTAAACAACAAGAGATAAACAGAGAAAGTACAAACAACCGGACAACTGTCCCAAAAAGGAAACGACAGCAACAAAAGACAATAGGGCCCTAAAAAAGGACCGCCCAAGAAAACTAGCAAACAAAACAACACATTACTCCAAGGTGTTTAGTAAATCCTCAGCTTCCTTTTCAACATTCTGCATGTCTTGTAACCCCTGCTTGAGAATTTGGACCGTATGAGATGAAGTCGGGGTCTTCCTCTTGATGTTAGCCCTGGTACGAGTCGAGATCCCTTCACCAGCCGATCTGCTGCCTCCCCTGTCCGCATCCAAATCCACAACCAGCGAACCCTTTTGGTTTTTTTCAAGCTTTTCCACCATCGCATTGATGATGATGGTGTTATGCCTTGCAATTTTGTGATTGTTAGTAACAGTAGCCTTGATGTTTTGTTCAATCTTGGACATGCTGCACTCGATGCTAGCCAATCTATCCTCCTGTAATTGCTATCTTTTCCTCGGTAATGGAGTTTCCTGTTCATCATTATCTCTACTATTCCAACTAATTTTCTGCTCCAAATCCATGACCTTGTTGCTGAGATCAGTAACATGACCTTTCAAATTACAGACTTCTTTCTGGGTCCATTTGAGAATGGTAAAGAGGCCATCCATACTTTTTTCCGCTATACTAACCAAATCCTCAGGCTTAAGCTTATTCAGGGCAAAATTAATTTCATCTTGAATAGGGGACTCAAAATGATCATGCCCAAAATTACCAGAAGCAGGGGCACTAGGGGCCGATTCCTTACTAACCATGGGCTTTTCAGAGAGGATTTCCATTGAATTCCCTGAATACGAAATGAGTTTCATAATAGGGTTACCTTTCAAACCTAGGGACAAACCTGGAGTAGGGCAACCAGGAGATGGCTGGGGATTAAGACAGGGCGGGGTGGTAAAACCCAGACTAGGGCACTCATGTGGAGGTTGTTGTTTAGGACAAGATAGCGGGGCAGAACCCTTAAGGTTTTTCTGACAAGACAAGGATTAATTAGTCCTCGGTTAGTAATTAGTCCCCTGGTTGCTTAGGATTTAGATGGTATTGTTACTATTAATTAGTTAAATTAATACAATGATGGTTAGTATTATGATTGAAATTAAACATTAAATGTAATTATTAATGTGTGTTGTGAACATCTAATTAAATGTTAAATTAGTTTGAAAATTTAAAATTATGTTTTTTAAAATTAAAATAATAATATCTTAATTGGAGCTTTATGAATTTTCAATTGGCAATTAAATAATAACGTTTATTTAATTAAATAATAATGTTTATTTAGTTAAATAATATTGTCTATTTAGTTAAATAATATTGTTTATTTTATTAAATAATATTGTCCATTTAATTAAATAATACTATTTATTTATTTTTTATTACTTGGATTTATTCAAAACTAAATAATTATGTTAATAACTATACATTTGGTAAATTTTTATACTAAAAGAGTTCTCGGTTAAATTTAAATGAGATAATATGTTTATCGGGTAAAATATTAAATGGTAGAAGGGTTGTGTTTAATATAATATACTTACGCCGAAGGCGTATCCTTATTTGAGCTTCACAAGCTCATTTTGTCCATCGACGAGAGATATTAACGGATAAGCCTTGCAATACGGTTGAAGCAATTACAACCATTGATTTTTTTTGCCACTTTTTCTGGAAGTTTTGTTACCCTTTTGGTAGGTTAAAATTAATCATCAGTTCTATGCAGGCAATTGAAGATGACTTTTTCCCCGTCCGTGAGTGTTCCCTAAAAAATAGATCTGAAACCCCCTCATCCGATATCGGCCATGAAATTAGTCACAGCGAGGTTTAGATCTACGTACGGAAAAGATTTAGAACGCCGCTTGCTTTCTTGAGAAAATCGTCATTAATGGGGAAATCTCCTCCGCTAGTTGCTCTAGTTATTGTATGACCCCTTCTCAAATTGAGATATTTTCTCCTCCACAAGTAGACCATTAACAGTAATTTCATGATTATCATTCCCACGCATAGGGAATAAAAGATAGAAAAAATTTGACGCATGGTTTAAAAGAACATCACCCACCAGAAACGCAACAATGGCAACGACGAGTAGACAGAGAATTAGAATAAGAGATTTTTAGGGTTTTTTTGTACACACTTTGAAACTCTCTGCAATTTCATGGAATTTACTAGGCTTCTTCTTTGCTTTCGGGTCTGAAGAAGAGTTTAAACAGGGTGAGTTGTATTTTTAATTTTTTTTAAAAAGTACATTGGTTGTCCAGATACCCAAAGTTAATGCATATCCAAAAGAAAACCCAAATTAAAATGTATACACAATTAGAATCTATATGTAAGGCAAATGTAGTCAAAACAGTGAACTCACCTAAGCAAGAAACAAGATAAAGAAAGAGGAGGCAAAGGCAACAAGTCATTGGGCTATCATTCCACCATTGAAATGCTTTGTCTCCATTGATGATAAAAATCTCATCCACAATCACCTGCAAGTAACTAGGAACAATTGAAGTGGACCTTTTACCATGGCCCTTTCACCTGAAAGCAGCGATTCAAACTTTCTCAAGAGTCACCGACCAAACATGTCTTCAAATTCCATCATGTGTGGTAGGGAGGAGATAGTGTCGGGCCTTCTAGCAAGTCTGTGGTTAATCCCACCAATCGAGAGAGGTGAGGAAATGTAATGCCCCTCCGTACGGGTTGTTCTCGACTCAGGTGTGAGTATTTGTGTGTGCTTCATCGACATCAGGTTATTCGATTGTGTGAAAATATAATATGTTACAGTCATGTTTAATAATTAATTAAATCATAAATGATTTGTAAAGGGTTATTTAAAATATAATTAGAAATTAAAATAATAATCAATTAAATCAAACAATGATTTAGAACAAAATGATCAAATTAAACTAATTTGTCAAAAAGTAAAAGTGATATTATTAGATAAATTGATTTAAATTGTTGAAGTTAATAATCATTATGAACAAAATAATCTTGAAAAGATAATTATTATAATAAGAAATTTAAATGGATAAGGAGATAGGAAACTGAAGTGTTTTAAAGAAAGAAATGAAACTACACCTATAGAGCATTTGGAAGTCGAAGAGAATTGTAGAATATGAAAATAAATAATAGCCTCATTTAGCTTATGGAAGGGGGGAGAAAGGGGGATTCACCCATTTTTCTGTCATTGGCAATCTCTTTCCAATAGATTTTGGAGAAATTTTGGCAGTCATTTTTCTATTGTAGTATTGCATTCTTTTCTATTATTACTCTAGAGAATTCATTGAGGAATAAGATTTAAGTTGAGGGAGGATCTTGGAGCTACGGCGGGAAACAATCGTTAGCGGAGGATTGGATCAGCAAGAAGGATAAAGCTTCTATAGTTTTCTCCAGGTGCAGGATGCCAGGTTCTCCTTCTTTTAAATTATCTCTCTTTCTATAGCATCAAACAAAATAAGAATTCTTTGTTGTGAATGAAATTTTCTCCTAGATTTGAAATTTAATGCTTGTAGAAAATTCTCGAATCTTTAGAAATGTTTTGGACTGTTTTATTGGGGAGGGACTGTTATTGATTTAAAGTGAAATTTTGTTGGGATTCTAGAATTGAATAGTGTTACTGTAGTTTAGTGTTAAAAATTATAATAAAGCAATAAAACAATAATGTCCTGTCTGGGAATTTGAGGTTGTGTAATTCCTCATTTGTAGATAAATTTTACAAATTTATTTTGTGTATAGATTTATGTTGAAATAGTAACTTGTACAATTGAGTGCTATTTCTGTGTATTCGAAATATTTTTATATAAAATATATATGTATATATATATATATATCAAATATATATATATATATATATGTATACACATATATAAATATATAAATGTAAATATATTATGAAAAATCTTTAAAATTTCAAATTCCTCACTTTACTAAATTGTTGAAATTTGTTTAAAATGCCGGACCGGGTGATGACTGCCTTCGTCATACCCAAGCACCACCCAAATGGGTAAGCAGGATGGTGCGGCATTTCACGGGCTACGACAGCCTATCGGATTGCCTCAAGCGGACACCATAGATCATCCACAAAGAGTCCTTCTCAGACGCGATCAAGCAGATCATCAAGACTGCTCTACGCGTTGTATGGATTTTAATCCATTTAACCAAAGATAGTTAATTATTGTTTGTCGTACCCTTACATAATTTTAAGGCTGTAAACCTGTTATGAATATATATATATAGTATAGCATATATATATATATATATATATATATATATATATATATATATATATATATATATATATATATATATATATATATATATATATATATATATATTTATATTTATATTTATATATATTTAATTAATTCATTTAATTAGATTTCATTAATTTAACTGTTAATTTTATCAATTATTTATGTCTGTAATCAGTTTGGTTAATTTTCTGGTATGATCAAAATAAAATTTTATTATAGTGAAGATATGGAAATAGAAAGGAATTCCTATTAATTTGTTAAATTGTGAAATTTGATAGGATAATATAGTAGAAGGGCAATTTGTGAAAATATATATATATATCAGCATTGATTGTTTAATTCTTATTTTTAAATGTGTATAGGGTGGAAATAGAATTTAACATAGAATCAAATAAGTTATCTTTTTATGAGGTTGAGTCTTGTAGACTTGTTGGATTCTTAGAAAAGATCTATTCTCTTTTTACATTTCCTCCTCAAAAAGAATTAAAATATATAAATATGTAGTGGTTTTAAAAGGTATTTATGTGTGTGAATTATTTAGATAGATTTAAGATTTTAAGGTAGTAAGTTCTAATATGTAGTTTAAGTATTTAGAGTATTGTTATTATTGTCATTTTAAAGTATAGACAATTGGTCTTAAATGGTTTTCACAATTAATTTAAATATTGGAAGTGAGTGTTAAGTTAGTATGATGAAAGGAAAATGGAAATAATGTTTTGGACATAAGTAGTTATGAAATAATAATGAGTTAACTACCCAACTATTAAGTAGTTTTCAATTATGTTGATAGATGAAAGGAGAAATTTAAATGTATGGGCATGACTAGAGATTGATTAGGGTATTCTTGAATTGGATAGGTTATTGGTGAAATGGGATTTTAATCTTTTGAAAATTGACTTCCTTTATATTCATTTAGTGGTTGATTTGTAAGTTCTCTTTATGGATACTTATTTAGAATCTTGAGATGGTAATTGTTTTAGTCATTAAGTAGGCTGGTTCTTTTATTTGGAACTGTGAATAGATAATTGTTGTCATTGCTATGAAGGTGATTTGCGTACCACTATAAGGGGGTTCTTGTGAGGAGAAAATTGAGGTCTCCTGTGGAATACCTAGTTGGTGGCTTTAGGTTTTATTAAGTGATTTTGTTGAATTAAAGGTTGATTTTCTTTTGCGTTTCCCTATTTGAGGTGACACCATTGTTGATTTGTGATTAGTGTCTTATGGCTTAAAAACATCAGATTATATCTTCACTTCGCAATATTGTGATATCCTTAAAGGTTGGAAATGATTGATCTTTAAAATAACGTTCTTTTTAGATTGTTTCAAGTTACTTCTTATTGAATGAATGGTTATATTGTATTTGAATGTGTGGTTTTATGGATTGTTTTGATAGACCCTTTCGATGTGACTTTTCGTGAGTTGATTTTGAGTTGGATATTTTCTCTCATTTAATTTATGTTGCTATTTGTTGGGAACCCATATGTTTTCTTTTGTTCTTTACCCTAAGTGGTAAATCGGTTAATGTTATCATTGTCATGATTGATGGTTCTGCTTGAGTTGTTAATGAGTCAAATTGAAAAGTTCTTTGAGTTATGGGTATTCCAAGAGGAGAAAATAGAGGTTTCCCTTGGATTTCTGAGTTAGTTCGTATCGAAGATGTTGATGTTGTTTGAATGGAGTTGTTGATCTTATTTTGATGTATTCACTCATTATATTTGAATTGAAATAGTTCTTGTGGCCTTGCAATTATTGTTGTCAGTTCTTTGATGGGGAAACCCTAGTGTAAACTTTATGAGAATCTTCCAGAGGCTTATTTTTATTGTTGGTCAATGTCCCTCCTTTTATGTACCCTTGAAGGGGCAAGTGTTTTGGTATCAGGATTTTGAAAGGGTTGTACGAGAATTGTTGAGACTCTGATTTTGTACTTGTTAGCGAGATGGGTAATTCCTCGCATGCTTTTATGTTGTGATTCTTGTTCAAAGTATGATGGTACAACCCTTTTTTTTTATGTTGTTGGGTCTCTAGGGAGAGTGGCTCCTCGTGGGGGCCGGCGCCCTGTTTAAGGGGAAGGGCACATGATAACCCACGAGTGAGTTAGTAATCAAGTGAAAACCTAATAAT
>VDFB02087000.1:0-18397 GCA_007258455.2 Sequoia sempervirens | reverse complement strand
CCATGTGAAGTCTTGAATTAAATAGGAAGAATATACAACAAATGCAAAATTCCTGAGTTGGGTCGAGCAACAAAAGGAAGAAGATGCAATTTTATTCAAATTTCCGTGATACCCATATGAAGAAATGTTTTCAAATAGACATAATGGCCAATTTTATGTTCTGGGTCGAGCCCAAAAACTCAAAGAGTTGCTTTCTTCAATGCACATCTGGCGCGGCCTGATCATGGCTAGAAATTCTTGATTTTAAAAGAGGCCCTCTAAGTTTCCAGAGAACAAGTGTTAGCAAAGGAGATTACCAGTCCATGTTTCTGATGGAGTTCTCTAGCCGGGGCCAAGTTGCAGATAGCTTCTACATGCCAAGAGTTTCGAGCCCTTAAGTGATGTCCGAACCCTCGTAGTGAGAATAGAGCACAACAGTGATAGATGCAGACACAGAAAGTTCAAAGAAAACACATTAGGGAGTATGCACAACCGCGGCCATAGGGCTTGAATATATTAAAATATGGAGCCATAGAAGCTATGTAACCATCGAAATAGCTTACCCCTGCATAGTAGAAGAAAGGAAAAGCACAAGGCGAGCTCTCATGGAGTGAACTAGCAATGGTCGAGCTCGAACTCATTATGGCCAAAGAAGAATAGGTGGAAAGAAGACAAGAAGTCAGAACATGACAGTCCGCGGCCTTAATGGCCTGTCTTTTTTCAACAAATGAAGTAAAAAGCTTCCATACAAAGAAAAATAGACTTACTCATTGATATTCGACCACTGGAGAGTAGGGAGAAGATTACTAAAGCTCACGAGACTCAATTTCGACACAATCATGGCAACATGTTTTTTTCCAGACAGAGTTCTTTCTTCCAAAGTCACGAGTGCAAAATGGGTGATCATTAGGGTTTGACTTCGTTTTGATTGAAACCCTAATTCAACCCTATCATTATCCAGAATTTTTGATCTGAGCACATGGTGAATGTCAAATGGAGGTCGAAAATTTTAATCTTTGCATTGTGACTTATTAAAATATGAGCTAAGGTATATGTGGGGAGGCCAAAAATTGTATGTGCTTAGGTCATAGTAAAGTCTTTAGAACTTATTGTTTTTCCTTAGTGAATATGAAGCCTTGGGTATGGTTTAAGCAATAATAATATTAATGGGTGTCTTGTGACCTAAGATTAGGTTTTGATGCCATATGACCTAGTTTCTTTGGTTTAGGGTCATTTACCTTGTTAGGGTTTTATTTTGATTGATTTTAAAGAAATCAATGGGAATTTTGATAAGGAGAGAAGAGATATGATGTGAAATGTTTTATTGATTTTTTGAGAAAATCAAAATATTGTAATGGAGAAATAAGGAGATTTTATTTTTGCAAAATATTTTCAATCTTTAATTGCAAAAATGGATTAATTGTGCAAATCTGCATCTTGTAAAGCAGAATCATAAAGCGATATTCTATAAATTGCTTTGTGTTTTCTTGCTATTTTTAGCAGATTTTTGTTGACTTTTACTCTTGGTCGGATTTCAGACCTATCTTGGAGAGATAAGGTTTTTTCTGAGCTTTTAAAACATATTAGCCTATTTTTAGAGGCTTGACAGTGTGATCATAAAAGCAGTATGCTTTTTTCTTCTTTTAGGTAGTTTTTGAGGTAGTTGGAAGCCTTTTTTCTTGGAGCTTTTTTTGAGCTCGAATTAGGGTTTCTTGAGGGCTATGTTTTGATAGACTTAGTTTTTCAGCTCTCTCAGTAGTTCAGATCAGAGTTTCCTGCTCATACACATTTTTTGAGTTTGTGAACACATGATTGTACTCAGTTTCAGATTATGGCATTCTCCTTTAGTTGAATAAAGACAACATTCCTACTTCTCATTTCTGTGTCCATTTGCAGTTTTAGTTTGATTTTATCTTGTGATTTCTGTTTACAAAATCCTTGTTTTTTCCTTAAGCTGTAATTCTTAATGCATAAAGTTCAAATATATAGGTTGCATATTGTGCTTCAAGTTGAGTCTTCATGCAAATCATTTATGTATCAATTGTTCTTGAGAAGTTGTGAAATATTGCATCTTTTTGAAAACTGTTTGTGAGGAAGAGATCATAACCGTCATTAAATCATTATTAGGTTCAGAAAGTGATCTGTTAGAAATAGGTTTTTATGTTCAATCATCTTTTATTCCTTTCCTTAGAGGCTATTTTAGAATAGAATTCATCATTTGGAGAACCAGCTCACTTTGGAGATTCCTTCTTCATTCAGATCACCCACACTCCAAAGAAGGCTCACAAGAGTTTTCTCAATATTGCATTCAAAGTAGGTGCAAAATTATTGACAATGAACTATGTCAAATGATCTCCAATTTGAATGAAACAAAAGCCAATGTTGACTTCTTGAGCCTTTTGGATGTATTAGAATGGTAAAAAATGCCACCAGTATAACCAAAACTATTGCAATCACCTGGATCTCAAAAAACACATGAAATATAAAGAGGTAATTAAATCTTTGGAAACCCTTTTTGATTCTCCAAATTGTTCAATAACGCAAGAGAAGAGCATATAGGAATTTACAAGATTTTTATAAGAAAATCAATCTCTCAATTAGGAATCTAAGAACTTAGATTTCTCAAAGAAAAAGCTTTGATACCATGTTAGAAATCTGAAATAGATTGAATAACCCAAGAAACTTTTTAAGATAAAATCAAAGTCACATAAACTAGAGAAGCATAAAGAATGCAAACCATAACTTTGAGAGATTATGCAAGGTCAATATGACAAAATGTATTAATAGCTTCCAAGATTGATGAAAAATACAAGCTAGGTAGTGGGTTTATAGAACTTAGGAGAGGATGGAGGTGGCAAATAAACTAATCAAAATTGACCACCAAAACCACCAACATTAAATAAAGTGATGAAAAAGTAAATACTCCACCATTAAAAGGTGGAGAACAACTCATTAATTTATCTCCTAGTTATTAAATAATTATCCCACTTTATTATCCTAAGAAATCTTAATAAATGTGTAGGAAAAACCTATAACTAAGGGAATTAAATATCCCACTAGGAAAATTAAATATCTCACTAGGAATTAAAAACCTACACTAACATCTCTAACCTTGGTGCCTACTACTATTGATCCCCATCTGCTCCTTATTTATGGAGGTTCCAACTTACCTACATTTTTTTAACATTTTATGATAGTTCCCTTTATTTATTGGCGCTTTTGGCCTCTATTTCCTTTGTTTGTAATCAATACATGTTAATCTAGCCAATATGATAATTTTTTGGTGTCTGTATTTCTCAATATATGATATACTTGATCTTTCCATTTTAATAATAGTATGTGAAAATCATATTTTATTTTAAAAAATATCACTACAAAAGAAAATAGATAAAGCCAAAGATGTCAAAATTGCAAAGAGAAAAATAGAAAACTAGGGCAAGAAAGATTAATTAGGGAAAAAATAGGAACAAGGTAAGAAAATGGAAGTTGATGGACAACAAATAAATAAATGGAGAGGAGGAGAGTTGAAACACGCAAATAAGATGTGGAGAAGTATCGAATAAAGTGACACATAAGGAGAAGTGAATAAAAAAGGTAGGGAAAGAAAGACAAAAGGTCAAAGTAGGGTACAAGGATCAATAGGGAAATTAAGAGGAGGGAAGGGAGACTAGGTAAGAAAGGAAGAAATAATCAAGGAGTGGTAGTATTGCATTTAATATATTTGATAAGAGGTTACCAAGAGAAACTAAGTTATCAAATATCATCTCTATTTAGGTTGTTAGTGTTGGAGTAATTAGGATAATCACTTGATAATTAATTAATCATTAATTAATTATTAAGTCGCTTATTACTTTAGTTCACTTAAGCTATACTTAGGAGATATTTTTTATTATTAGCTTGAACTAAATATAGTACCAATTGTCTCATTGCATGAGATTAGAACATTTGTCACTATCTAATGCAATCCTCATCTAGGGTTTTCTTTTGCATGCTTTTATAAAGCTTGCACATTCATTGTAATCACAAAAAAATTTAGAACCGTTCAGGTTAATACATTACACATATTAGTGCTCTTTTGGATTCAATCGTTTCTCTCTTGGTTGCATAGCAAATTAGTTGCTTTGATCTTTCTTTTGTGATAGGATAATTGCTTGTAGGCGATTTCTAGGTGTTTTGGAGTTCAATCATCAACTTCAACATGGTATTAGAGCTCCAGATCTGTACCTTCTTATTTGAATTCTAAGAGATCTAGCATTGAGTGAAAAATTGACTCATCCTAGGGAAAAATAGGCATCACCATTGCATCCAAAACATTCAAAAACCTAAGGAATTCTTGTCGTTTCATCAATTTTGGAGAGGTTGAAAAAAATATATTTTCTTAATAGAAGGGACCTTCGTACAAAATTCGTACGACTGTATGGATTTGTATGGCCCTTGCTACATTGATTTTCCACCTCTACACTACAAGGTACGATAGGGGTTTTTGAAAAAGTATTCTAGTTTTAATTAAGTTTTACCTAAAAATAAAAAAATTATTTGGTAAAAAACAAGATCTAAAAGCTTTTTCAAAAATAAAAAAATCAAAAAGTAGAGAAAAATTCCCTACATAGTATGTACTTGGCAATAGTGGTCACATCAAGACCACTGGCGGAGCCTTGAATAACTGACGGCTCCAATATTGAATCCAATGGTTTTTAAATAAAGCGACATCCTTCAAATATTCTATTTGCCCATTAAACATGCATTGAAATCTTTGAAGATTATGAGGAATATCCAAGTTGAGTGCTGTAAAGGAATATTCCCCTTAAGACAGGCATATCCCAACCTCAACAACAAAATTGGTACCCGCAAAATTTTCAATTGACTGCAAAAGTGTTTTCGGTAGGAGGATTTTTTTACGGAAAAAGGAATATATCGGGAATATTCGGTGATAGCTAGCCAGTTGTCAAATTTAAGCCAGTATGTTGCTGACATCAACATGATGTCATCATACGACTGAACACTCCGCCCCCCCTCCTAGCCCCCATTTTCCCTAAAGGAGTGATTTTTTTTCTTTTTGGCATAACTTGGGCATACATGATATTTTCAAATAGATAATTGTAAGTACTTTCTAGTGGTGCAGTTCTCATTATCATATTTCACTATTAGTTCATGTTATTCTCAGTCAAATTCAAATATTCATTTTGTGCTTCCAAGCTCGTAACTTTTTTCTTGATCTCTAATTTTCACGATTCAAGTGATGTTGGAAAGGTATTTCAAAGCTCTTCAAATCTATTCATGCACCTTTTCTAGAATATGCACCAGGTACATTTTATTCAATTTTTGGTGTTTTCACAATTTTGTTAATTACTTAGATGCCTTGGCACCTCGAAAGGATCTTTTTGTGTAGGATGACATCATTTGATCTGCTTTATTAGTATTGAGTTTATAAGTCTCTGATTTTATCATTTGAGTGAGTATCATGGGTTTTTTTGTTCATCCTTTTATGATCAACTTGGATAAGGATAACTACGAGTCTTGGAAAAATGGCATCCTGACACATCTTAGGTGGCTTGATATTTTTCCTTATCTATATGGACTCATACCAACACTAGACACACCAAGGATTTTATTAGAATGGGGCATCATCAGAGATCATATTATATAGGGGTTATATGTTCTAGTGTTGATCATGTGTGTTGTATCTGACATTGAATGTCCCCACACACTTTGGACTCATCTTTGGGAGATCTGTGGAGACCCTCATATCTCTCCATACCTAGAGGATCCTATTGCAGATTGTCTCATCCCTCTTGCAGATGAAAATTCCATACCCTTTAATGACGATGCTTTAGAGGAGCTTGAGTATATCAGAGGTCTTACATGTTCTAATGGTTCAAAGACTTTTCTTCATGTTCCCACTCTTCTAATCAATACTTCATCAACATCTTTCATTGTTCCTGATCAGTTTGACATCACCACATCTTTTGCCCCTTTTGATTCAGTGCAATAGGGCATCATACATCTTCCAGGCACAACTACTTGGGATTCGTATCTTGTAGGCATATCATCCTTGTTTTTGGAGTCCTATATTACATATTTGGAGGATTACTTTGAGGAAATTCATCTCTTCTTTGTTGAAAATGACATCAACGATGTCATCCCACCATCTTCATTACCTTTGTGACTTGTTCTACATCAGTCTTCATAGGATCTTGGATCGACATCATTGCTTTCTAACATGTGGATAAATGAGAAGTTTTATCATTTGGATTTGGATTCCTAATTCACCCATTCTTTTGGATTGGATTCTCTAATCACCAGTGGATCTGTTTCTTCCTAAGGGGAGAAATGTTGTTTGCAGGTAGTGGATCATATTCTATCTTCAGGCATTCATCACTGGCACATGAGCTCTTTCTTTATGGGGGAATTCATATCCTCTTTGTTCTCTCTCCTATCAGGGGGACATCTATTTTACTTGCATGAAAAAATTAGCCCTCGAGGGGTCACATTGAGTCCTCCTTCTATCCTTCTTTCACTAGTGTAGTCATTTCTTTTTCTCTTTTGGAGAGGAGTTTTTCCCATGTGGTTTTCTCCTTTTCTCTAGTTATGAGAGATTCATTTATTTGTACATGGGTACCTCATCGGGACTTGTATTTGAGACCCATCCATGCATCCATCATTGCATTCTACTTCAGGGTTTTATAGCTTCTCTCTAAGTTGATCTTAAGTGGGGGTGTTGGAGTAATTAGGATAATCACTTGATAATTAATCATTAATTAATTATTAAGTCCCTTATTACTTTAGTTCACTTAAACTAAACTTAGGAGTGCTTTTTTATTATTATTTTGAACTAAATATAAGACAAGTTGTCTCATTGCATGAGATTAGAACACTTGTCACTATCTAATGCAATCCTCATATAGGGTTTGCTTTTGCATGCTTTTATAAAGCTTGCACATTCATTGTAATCATAAAAAATTCAAAACCATTTAGGTTAATACATTTCACATATCAGTGCTCTTTTGGATTCAATCTTTTCTTTCTTGGTTGCATAGCAAATATGTTGCTTTGATCTTTCTTTTGTGATAGGATAATTGCTTGTAGGTGATTTCTGGGTGTTGTGGAGTTCAATCATCAACTTCAATAGTTAGTGTGCTTGCAAATATTAGTTGCTTCTTTAATCCTTCTCTTTAAAAAAAATATTCCTAGACAAGGTCTTCGGTATCCTCTAAATATATATAGTGCTTAGTATTACAACAACATTTTTCTAATGAAAATTTCTCTATGTATTCATGTTTAATGTGTACACTATTTTTCTTGATCTTGGTGCTAATGGAATCAAACATCTCACCAATATAAGGGGTCTCACAAGACTAATCAATCTTATAGATCTCAAGAAGGTTTTTGGGTTATTTGGTAGAAGGGATATGACTTTATATTGTAGAAAATTAGATTGAAGGTGTATTTAAGGCATTTTTTGTGAAGAATTTTAGAACTTTTTGGAGATGCCTTCAACATAAGAGTGGAAACATGTATTGTTGAATAGTCCCCTCTTATTTTGGAAGAGGAGACCTCTAATTTTTGGCTTGAAAAAATGCTCCAATAATGTGTTTTCTCTTATAACCATTCAATTTGAATATTATAGTGAGGTTAGAAATTTCTTTCTTAATGTGATCCCCATCACAAATATAAAAAGTGTTAGTAGCAAGCATCTTTAATACACTATCATTTTGGGCTAGGTGGCAATGAGATGATGCATGAAGGCAAAGGTCAATTTGAGCATAGTTTTGGAAAACACTATGAGCCAAAGAGTCATATGCATTTCTAACAAGAAGAATGTCAAAGAAAGGGAGTTGATTTTTATTTTCAAGTTCTTTGGTGAGATTAGTTCGCCCCATTATGTTTTTTTACATGAGAATGAATTTCTTCTTATTTTTTGTCTCCATGTTGCTAAGAGATATTGGCATAGGATATTTTCTCTAAATGTTCCATGGCTACACCCTTTTTTGATGAAACATTGGTTTCTTCACCAAGAAGATTGTGAGGTTAGCCACCAAGGAGATAGTAGGGATCCTATGGATACAATCTCAATTGAGAAAATATATGAAACTTTGGAGAAAAGTGGCATAGGATCAAAGTTGACCAATATTTTAGTATAACTCACATTTTAATCCTTGATGAACTCTAAAAATGGGAAGAATCATTGGTATAGGAATTAGACTTACCTACTAGGGGAGAAATAGTTTTTGCAAGGTAGATAACAAACATGAAAGTAGAGGAGTTGATTGTGCCAAAATTAGGTCTAAGTGGAATTCACACAATAAAATTTAGGAGCACCGTAAATGTTGGGGGTGATTGCCTTGCTTGGAATGAGATTCTTCTTAATGTTATAGACAAAACATGATCAAACATAACCTTTTTTAACAATCTTGGCAACTAGGTTATGGTCTAATATTTTGTAGGTACCATATTGGTAAGAAGGTCAAGCATCTTGGAGTTGCACTCACATTTGTTCAAGACAATAGTGACATTTCCCTTATCAACTTTAACAATTATGATTTCTTTATGTAATTAATTTCTTTAAGGAAAATAAATCCACTTTTGAAATAATTGGATTTGGGGGGTTATGTGTGTCTCAAGTCAACCACACAATCTTTCCTAATCTCCCATGCTTTATCATCAAGTAGGGATCTTGCTACATTTCCAATTTCAATGAAGAAATTCAATTGAGCTATAAGAGATAGGGTAATAGAAAATCCTAAACCCCTTTTTGGTAAGTTGAATAAAGGGGCCTCAAAAGGAACATTTGATATATTGACCTCAAGTTTGATTTTTCAATCACTAATTAGGCAAGATGAAGATTCAAGAAGATCATGAATATGGGGACCCAAAGGATGAATATTGATTACTTTTAGGAGAAAAGACAAATTAATATTTTTAGAAAATGAGGATGTGATACAATTGTGGGTCAAATCAATATGGAAAAAGAAAAAGAAGCATGGCAATTTAGATCACACCTAACTAGAACATGAGAGTCAACGTATTTGTTGAACAAAAGATCATTAATAAAAACACAAAACATCACAAACTAAAATAAAATTAAAGAAATAATATTATGAACAAGTTAAATGACTCCAAAATTCATTTATTACTTAATTATTAAACTTAAAAATAATTTATTATTATTATAAATATTCTAAGATCACACTATTAAATAGATAAGATTTATTAATTAGATCTCAACCTTTAGTACATCCCTTATTTCAATATCTTTAAAAAAGTAAAATAAGGAGTTCATTCTTTTTAGGTAGGGTAGCATATATTTTAACATTTGTAATAGTTCCATGATATTCATTTTAGATTTATGTTTTTTATAGTAACTCTAATGATTATCATACTAACTTTAATATTCATTCGATTGCATATACACATTAATTATTTTTGTATATCTCGAGGCTTTAGCTTTCATTATCTTTATTTCCAAATTGGCACATGGGGTGTGACCCACCCAAAAATTCTTCCTAAGCTAATGATTAGTATATAGTTTTTTTTATAATATTAATATGACTGAACATTTATTAAAAAAATAAAAATCATATATTATCTTAATAATAAATAATTTGTCACTTTTTAAAATTACAATGGTTTGAATAATGTTTATTTATGGTATGAAAGGCATTTTAATTAAAGTTAGTTTTAAAAAATTAGTTTCATGCTAATCAATTTAAGGTTTTCAAAGGTATTTTAATTAGATTTTTATATTAAATAAAATTAAATACACTTTTATAAATATTTTAAGATAAATAATTAAATAATATAGTCTTAGGTTTTAGAGTTGGGATAAGAATAGTAAATGAAGAATTGAATTTATGAAATATAAGTAAATTAAATGTAGCATTTAGTTTGAGATATAGATGAAAAATATATTATAAAATATGTTGGAAATTGATTCATATATATGTAGAAAGATAAGGACTTATTGAAAGAATACCTTAGAATCTACAAATAAATTATATTTCACTCAGGTTTAGATTTGTTCTTACCAAACTAAACTTCATGTATATGAAAGTGATGTAATGCCCTAAGCTTTCACCAAAGAGATTAACGAACAAAATTCGAATGAACATTTTTTTTGCATTTGCAAGTGTGATATTTACATGTCACATTGCACACTTATGCACATAAGGTGTCATGAAAAATCACAAGGACATGCAAGACAACCTCACAAATACACCAAGCATGGTGGCACAAAGTAGAAGATTTCACTAATCATTTGACAAAGTTACCATGGTGATTATATGAGAGGATGGAGCTTCCTCCATAATGGAATTCCACAACCTCATTATCTCATTAACACATGGAGTATGATTAGAGTGACACTTGCTTTAAAGCCATTCCAAGGTGACCCAAAACATAAACCAAACACAAAGGATAACCTACAACAAAGGTGGATCAACTAGGAGGTATAAGGCCTTAACCAATTAAATTGACAAGCAATTGATTTCACACCAAGGCATGCTTCTCAAAAGAGTGAGATGATAGGGAAATCAAGTAGGAGTAGGGGAACAATTTTTGTTAGGATTTTTCTTTTGAAAATTTTAGGATGTGCCCATTGTCTAAAGAATAAATGACAACAATGTGCCAAATAGAATCTAGCATACTAGAAGGGCACTAGTGTGCTACTTGGACACCATCACACCACTTTGTAGTTCCAAAAGTGCAATATAGTCTATTATGTGCATTGAATCCTACAAAAATGTTTAGATTTGAGTTTTTTTAGAACCAAATTCTTAGGACCAATCTATAGTTTTGACCAAGAGCATTCCTATAACCAAGATGATTCTACAATAAGGAATTCACCTTAAATTAGTCAAACAAGTTTTCATAATCTAGCCATCATGACCTCACTTGTACAAGACCCAACAATACACTCAAAATAGGGGTAGATCAAATAGAACATTACCAAGGATTCTTAAAAGGATACATGGTACCAACATAATACTCTTGCATGTATAAATACATGCATGTGACAAGAGTGCTAAGAAAAACAAGTAGATTAGGGGTATAACCTTCCAAGCAATACCCTTGACAACCAAATTCAAAGCAATTCAATTATATTAATAAACAAGACACATTCAACTATTGTAGTTTGCATATTCATTTTATTGAATACGAATCTAGGTGCTTAAATCCATTAACATCCTCAAAATATATGGGAAATATCAGATAAGATATTATCTTTGTTTACACCAATGTTGAAGAATTCCAAAAGAAAAGGTACATACCTTTCCACTTTTATGGGTGCATCATAATTCAATACAAATAAGATCATAAACATAAATACAAAATTATAATTTATAAAAAAAATAAGCTTATATATCATGGTTTAAACCATAAAAATCATATCAATACCCTCTCAAATTGAGTTGTTAAAACATAAAAAATGATACCATAGTATTTGTTAGAGTAATCATGCATTAGCTAATAATTAATTAATATTTAATTAATTATTAGTCTAATTTATTCTCATGCACTTAAGCTAAACTTAGGAGTGCTTTTTTATGTTAACTAGAGAGCTATTAATATATCATTATGTCTCATTGCATGAGATATTGACACTTGCCATGATCTAATCCCTTTCTCATTTAGGGTTGCCCCTATATAACACTCAACCTTCATTGTATTATCATACCTTTGATAAAACTCTCTTGAACTCTTGAATTCTATAGCTTTTTCTTGTTGAGGATATTGCATATTTTTGTTTGTAGCTCTCTTGCATGGAAGGTATTTTTGTTCATTGTTTGATCATGTGGCTTGTGTTTTTCAAAATTCTAACATGGTATTAGAGCGTGGATTCAACGAACCTCTTCTCAATTTATGATGCAAACACAAAAACTCTACTCTCATTGACTCAAACCAAAATCTTGAACAATTGACTTAATTTAACAATTTCATTTGTCAATTAAATTTCACTTCAAAATTTCACAAGGCACATTAATGAAGACAAATTTATTTTATTTCACCAATTAAATCCTCAGATACAAATTTGATTACATTCGTTACATCTCTTCTCACATATACTCACTTCTAGTCTATTCTCTACATACAAAGTTGTATACTATAATTTGCAGCCTTTGATTGTATTCTCTCATGTCATGAACACTCCTCTCTATGGGCACAATATTTCTTTGAACTTAGCACCCTCACTCTCAATAATTTGATTGAACCTCCTTTTAATTTTCATTTTCTTATCTAAATGTCAGTTATCCTGTCACATAGTGTGACCCCCTCATCATATAGTCTGAAATTGCAAATTTCACTTCATAAAACTTGCATAGTTGCTCTCATTTTCTTCCCTCTATCATCCTATGCTAGGTGACATCTTCCATTCTAATTGTTTCTCCTTATATATGTAATTTCATTTGTAATTTTAATTTTAAAATGCCATCTTCGGCTGGCACGACTCCTTTCAGGCCTCTACACAACTATTGTCATGTCTTTATCTATGCATTCTCTTATTTAATTTAAATTGAAAGCTTAATGCATACACAACCCTTCCATTTTTTTCCTTCCACGTCCCGTCTACTAACCTGCGTGGAATCCTCTCTCCTCAATCATATGGCTTGCACATCATTTTGGAAATCTTTAAAATACAATTTGAATTCCTATTATCCCCTCATGCTATACATAACCTTCCACCATGCATCTTTATTTGATTTTCCATCCTTCACATTTTGGCTGCGACCCTTTGGATTCTTCCCTGTGTTCCTATTCTTCTTTTCTTATGCCTATTTTCATTCCCAATGCCCCTTCAGATTCATCCAAGGAATACAATATTTAATATTTATTTCTTTTTGAAATAAAATCAATAACCTGAGTGACTTCACTAAAGTTAATTCGACAATGAAACAATAAGAATTCATATCCTAGCAGAATGAAGGATCAATTATTTATTTCACAGTAATAATTGACCTCCGAAATGAAATAGGCATTAAAGTTTAGAATGAAAATCAAACTCGTATTGATAAACGACATTTTTTCAATCAATGATAAAAATGCCATTCAACCTCCACCAAAGTCAACCACTGTAATTGGATTTGAATTTAACTCTGAAAACTAACTGCAACACTAAAAATGCCACACTAAACTAAAATCAAACCAAAATGGTTGAAAACCAAGTCAAACCATTTTTGGTGGATGCAGATTGCTTATTCACCCAAGATGCTCCTACATCAGACACGTCGAGTAGAAATTTTGAGTATAGGCTCACAAAGATGGAGTTGAGTAGTCGAACTACTCTTCTAGGTTACAACCAACCTACAACAAACTCCATCACTAAATCTCACGCACCAAGTTATTTCTTCTTCCTCTTTTTCTAACATCTTATAGAAACATGTGCCATCCTCCTCCAACAATGTTGCACCCTCTTCTTCCTTCCCCTCATGGAATCAAATCCATCATATGCCATCCCCCTTTACAAAATACTCTATATTCTTCTCTTTTTCTTCATGGGACCCACCTCCAACCAACCACCTCCACCAAACTCCACCTACAATATCCTCTACAACTTCTATATGCAAATATGTATCCATACACCAATTTGCATCTAGATCTTTCTACCTACTTGCACTATATCTTTATTCACCTCAATAATATGAAATTTCAACTCAACTTCCTCATCACTAAATTCAAGAAAATTCAAAATTACCTCTTCTTTCGTTGTTGCAACTTTCCCTCTTCATCATCTGTTGCAACATCTTCAAGCTCTATTGTTGCAATCTCAACTGCATCTTTAGACTTTGTTGCTATCTTCTCTTCTTCTTTGTGTACCTCTGTAGGGTCTGCTCTCACATCTTTCTTCTTCCATCTTGGGTTGAAACACTCTTTTCCTTTTTTTCTCTTCATTGTCCTTGTTCTTCTTCTCACTTCACTTTACCAATCTCCTCTCATCTTTTCTAGTACTCTTCTTCAATATCTCTATCCTAGCCTAGGTTTTTCCCACTTCCTCATGGACTATCTTTCCCATCTCCTTGAACTTTTCATTCTCCACTTTCTCCCAATATTGTTCCCAGAACAATATTCTCACATGTCTCCTCATGCCCCATCCCATATTCATTTGCTATAATATGTCACTATCACAACAATTTCTTCACACCTTACAACTCTCAATCGCTTAGGACTTCACACACATGCAATGATTCTTTCAAGCTCTTCACAATCATGCTTCCCCCACCCATAGGTCCTGGCATAGGCTATCTCACGTTTGACAATCTACCAATGCACTCAAAACCCCTTTCTTTGATACCATTTGTTGCAAAAAAAATCTACTCTCACTAACCCAAACCAAAATCTTGAACAATCAACTTAATTTGACAATTTCATTTGTTAATTAAGTTTCAATTCAAAATTTCACAAGGCACATTAATGGAGACAAATTTATTTTATTTCATTAAATAAATCCTTAGATACAAATTTGATTACATCCATTACTACTCTTCTCACATATACTTAGTTCCACTCTATTCTTTGCATACACACTTGTCTACTATAATCCATATACTTCAATTTTATTCTCTCATGGAATTCACTCCTCTCTATGGGCACAATCTTTATCTGAACCTAGAACCCTCACTCTCAATCATTTGATCAATCCTCCTTTTAATCTACATTTTCTCATCTAAATGTTAGCTATCTTATTACATAGTGCGACCCCCTCATCATATTGTCTGAAATTGTAAATTTCACTTCATAAAACCTATGCCGCTACTCTCATTTTTTCCCTCTATCATCCTCTGCTAGGCACCATCTTCCATTTTGATCAATTCTCCTTATATATACAATTTTAATTTTAAAATTCCATCTTTGACTAGCACAAATCCCTTTAGGCCTCTACACACTGTTGTTGTGTCATTATTTGTGTATTCTCTTATTTAATTTAAATTGGAAGCTTAATGCATACACAACTCCCTTCCATTTTTTTCCTTCCACACCCCCTCTACTAACCTATGTGGGGTCCTCTCTCCTCAATTGTATGGCCTACACATCATTTTGGAAATTTTTAAAATGTAATTTTAATTCCTATTATTCCCTCATGTTATGCACAACCTTCCACCATGCATCTTTGTTTGATTTTCCATCCTTCACACTTTGGCCGCGACCCTTTGGCTTCTTCCTTGTGCCCATATTCTTCTTTTTTTAGTCAACTCTTTTCATTCTCGATGCCCCTTTAGATTCATCCAAGGAATAAAATATTTTGTATTTATTTCTTTTTGAAACAAAATCAATAATCTAAGTTACTTCATTAAAGTTAATTCGATAATAAAACAATAAGAAGTCATATCCCAACTGAATGAAGGATAAATTATTTATTTCACAATGATAATTGACCTCCAAGATGAAGTAGGCATTAAATTTCAGAATACAGTTCAAACTCGTATCAATAAACAATATTTTGTCAATCAATGATAACAATGTCATTCAACCTCCACCAAAGTCGACCATTATAACCGAATTTGAATTTAAATTTGAAAATTGACAACACTAAAAATGCTGCACTAAATTGGAATAAAGCCAAAATGTTTGAAAACCAAGTCAAACCATTTTTGGTGGATGCAGATTGCTTATTCACCCAAGATGTTCCTACATAAATTTACAAGGGTTACAAGCTTCAAATTTGGATTCTCCATTTTTTTTTGCAAATTTTGGAGGTGGAATAAATTTTTGTACATCCGGGACCAAAATAGAGTCTTCTATTGGATTTAGAGTTGTCAAAAAAGTTAATTTTGTGTTTTACTTGGCCTGATTTGAACTCCAGAGGTCAGATCTACAAGGTTTTGAAGTAGTTGTTTTTCTTTCCATATCCAAAGGGTAGCTGCAATTTTAGATCATTTTTGAGCCAAAAAGAACATCACCATTGCATTCAGGAGGCCAATTCGATAAATTTTGATATAAAATTCACCCTATTTTGGTGATGGGAGATTCTGAGGAAAAAAGTTTCCCTAGGGGCTGTATGACCCCCTATATGACTCTCTCCAACCCATAAATAAATAAAAATTAAAAAGGGTGGCCCTCCCTAGCAGCACCCAGGGGTGACGCCCCCTACAACAACCACCACTAGTACAAAAACATGTGATTGAAAAAACTACTAAAACTTGCTTATAAATGACCGAACATGGTTGCGTGACCAGTAGTAGTTTATTGCCAGTCATTTATAACGCGACCAAATTGATGAGTAAACCATTTTTAGTCGTTCGGTTGACCAATTTTGGTTGTTAATTTAGTCGCCCAATTGATTGATTTGGTCATTGGTTTAGTCGTCTGAGTGATCAACTTGCTCATTAATTTAGTCATCTGATTGATCCATTTGGTCATTGACGTAGTTGTTAATTTGATTGATTTGGCAGGTGTAATTTAGTTGTTAATTTAGTCATTGAATGTTTTAAATTGGTCACTTATTCAGTCATTTTTTTATTCACTAGTATATTTTTTCATTAATTTAGTCATTGATTGATGTTAACTAGTCACTTAGTTCTGCCCATTGGTAGTGTATTTAGTCATTAATTTTAATCATCATTTTGATCAATTTGGTAGTTTATTTAATTGTTTTTGCTCACTGATTTTTGTCAATTGATAGGTATATTGATACATTATTTATTAATTACATAATCATTATATTTAGTCATATTTATTAACACTGATTTCTATCAGTTGGTAGTATATTTAGTCAATTGGTAATTTATTTATTTGTTTTTCTTCACTGATTTCTGCCTATAAGTGCTAGAAATGAGACAATGCTTTAATTGAGATTTAAACATATAAAAACATAGAAAAAACATAATCAATCATTCATTTGCACATAATGAAATGGCTATTAAGAACAAAAAATATTGAAATTTTATTGAGAAAATGTGTTCTTACAACAGATACAAGACAAAAATGTGTCTTTCCAACTACACATACATGTATGTTGCACTCTCTACAACTTTTCCTCTTCTCTACACCTCTTTATCTGCTTTGTATTTACTTCTTTTTCTGTACTTCTATTCTTTGCGTCTACTGCTTACACAACAACATATCCCCTCTTCTATAATGCACAAGTTTGAATGAGCGGAACCCAAACAAAAAGAGAAAAACATAATCAACGGGTTTTACATTACAAGTGTAGTAAGATAGAACATTCTTTGTTCTACTCATAGAATGTACACCCTAATCAGATTTTTTGGTTTTTGTTTGGGTTCAACTTATTTAGGCTCAGTACGTTCTTTGTTTGTAACTTCACTCTCCACACTTTGCTACTGCTAATCCTTCTTTTTCTCTTCTGCACTTACGACTAACTCTCTGTGATTTTTTTCAAATATTTTAGCGGCCACTGTACAAAGGTCCCTAGTTTCTCTTTCAAACGAACAACTCCATCTATTTTTTTTGGATGAGGAAGGGGTATGTTACTTGAGACATGTGAAATACATACATTTGCATCTCCTGTTCCTTTCAATTTGACTCCATGTACAAAAGATAGTGAGTGAATCTACCCAATGCCTACAACAACACCATCATGCAGATTGAACACCTCAACTATAGATCCCCTTCTTGGAGTTTATCAATAAATGTCTACAAAAACAAAAAAAATACACATTATATTATTTTTTACAGTTGTATGTAATATCTTATGTCTTGGAACAAATCCGTTTTTGTATGTGCTTTTATAAAACACTCTTACAACTAAGCTCTAAGCTTTCATATGTAAGATATATGTTCTCCCTTAATTCCATAATCTATGTATACTAGCTAATTACACTTCACTACTATTCTAACGTCTAGCTTCTATCAAATAGGTAATTTGATTACCCTAATTTATATAATAAAACAACCATTACTTACTTGAATAGTACTTACTTGCATGTGGTTTCATAACACTCACCTTGAGTTCAACACGACTACCACGATGAATATCATGTGCATGCTTATCGAGTTCATCATCATAACCACTATCAACGTCATTGCAGACATTAAGTTGTACACCTTTGCAGTGAGTTCTATTGACAAGGCCTTTTTCTTTTTATCCTTCTTTCATATAATTGCTCTACATCATGTGGTTTAATCATCATGCAAAACTTAATATAAGTCAAGTATAGAATGCAAAAGCTATAATTTTTTTTCCAAAAAAACATTTTAAGCATGAAGAATGACAAAACATTGGGATGAATAATTGACAACTATTATATATTACCTTAACTTCAGGACAACTAAGATGACTGTGCTGCGCATTCTTTTCCACTTCATCACTATCAATATTGACAGCTCTGTTGACACCCTGAAGGCATTTTTGTTTTCCTATTTCTTTGAAAAATTTCTCTGCATGTGGTTTAACCATCGTGCAAAAAAATATACAAAGCATTCAATAGTCAAGTAAAGAATGCAAGCTATAAATTTGTCCAAA